>JARKHS020017209.1:0-36582 GCA_030143305.2 Amblyomma americanum
CCAAGATGCAAAGTATGACTCCAGCATCACCGAACGTTGCGCAGGTCATTTTCTAAGGAAATCAAGCCCAATTATAAAGTTAACTATCTCACTTGCAGTGGTCGTCAATGGGAATGTCGAAAACAGCTCCTTATATCTGAAAGTATTTTTGGGTTTTGTGTAGGCAGAAGTTATGACATGAAAATCGGGAATTGAGATGAGCTGCTATTTTGCAACACTGATGTGGCGCAGGAAAGATCTCCTAAGTATACACTTCATGCCGAGATCAATTCTATTTTGCCGAATTGTGAAGTGCGCTCCTAAAAAAACTAACCAGTGCCTGTGAAGCAAACCGCTGATTCTGCTGAACGAACTAAGGAGGAAAATGGCGCCATACATTCAGTGCGGAAAGGTTAAGAAACGAGTGCGTAATAGCGTCCTAAGGGCAGTGATGAAACCTTTATGAAGATAGCTATGTTCACTCTGAAGGAAAGACTCGTGAGCAGGCATATTTCTATTCTCTGCACTATACTGGGACCGAACATCTGGTTTCGTCTCCCTGCTCGTCACAAAGCGCTGCTTACTGAATATTTCCGGCTCTATTTTTTATGCGGCTTTAAAGTGTGCAGACATTGAGAGCGAGCGGTTAAGATGATGAATCGACAAGAAACCATCAACTAATAAGCGTCGGATATTGCAGTCAATATCAGTTATGGACGTTCAGATGGCTAGCTAGCAATAATAAACGACTAAATGAAAGGTTTTCAGAGCACCTCGAACCAACTTTTCTCACATGCTAGCCTTGTGTTGGATTGCGAGGGCAGTACTGGCGTGCAGACTTACACCAAAGTGCATCGTTTAATTGAACGATGATATCACCGAACGCCATTCATGAATCAGTAAGCGCCATTTCCGTTTCATTGTTTACTGGAATCGAAAGTTTCATGAATGTCTCACGGCTCGCATTGACATTTTTCAATTTACGTCAGTGTTCTAGCTGTAAAGACGAAAATCAGACGCAGAAGAAATGTGTAAAAGCGAAATATTTGTCGACACAGCGTAGCTCAAAGCCAAGAGTTCGACAGCGTCAGCTTCGTCTTCTTCGCCAACTGAACTGTGTCAGCTTCGTCTTCAGCTTTCTCTCCTTCGGCGGCACTGGCCGCTGGGGCAGCAAACCCCAATTGTATGTCTTACAATACCCCCGGGGTGAAAAGGCGCCATCCTGGCGGCCTAAGGGCACGAGTTGATAGCGGGGTCGTAGTAGGGTTTCAGGCGGTCGAAGTGAACGATTTCGCGGCTGCGGCGTCGATGATCAGGCGAAGCCGTGAGGGGCCCGACGAGGTAGTTAACTGGAGATGTCTGCTGAACTACGCGATAGGGGCCGTGGTATTTGCATAGCAGTTTTGTAGACAGGCCCTGGCTGGAGGAAGGCACCAAAAGCCAAACTCAGGAGTCAGGAAGGTAAGCCAGCGGCAGACAGGTAGAAGTGTCGCGGGCACTTTTGTGACGGTACTGATCGTGGGCAGTAAAGGAACGGGCGAGTTGATGGCATTCTTCGGCATGCGAGGTGGCTTGAGAGACGATAGTAAATTCGGAAGAATCTGGGCGGTAAGGGAGTATGGTGTCCATAATTGAAGATGGCTCCCGGCCGTACAGAAGAAAATACGGGGAAAAACCAGTAGTTGCTTGCATTGCAGGATTGTAAGCATAGGTAACTAATGGTAGAATGCGGTCCCAGTTGGAGTGATCAGATGAAATGTACTTGGCCATCATGTCGCCGGGGTCCGGTTAAAGCTCTCGGTCATGCCGTTCGTCTAGGGATGGTAAGATGAAGTTATACGGTGGACGATGTGACACTCAAGGGCCTCCAGAACGCCGGACAAGAAGACGCGACCTCGATCGCTGAGCAATTCCTGAGGCGCACCGTGGCGAAGAATGATGTTTGGAAGTATGAAACCGGCGACGTCGGAGGCCGTTGCAACTGGTAACGGGAAAGACTCCGCATAGCGCATGAGATAATCTATGGCGACAATGATCCAACGGTTCCCAGCAGAAGTGCTAGGAAGAGGGCCATAAAGGTCGATTTCAACACGGTCGAAAGGGCGGGCCGGACAAGGCAAAGTTGCAGAGGAGCCGGTGAGTGCTGTGGTGGATCCTTGCGTCGCTGACATTCGAAGCAAGAGCGGACGTACTGACGGAAAGACCGGTACATGCCTCGCCAATAATACCGAAGACGTAGGCGGGTAAAAGTTTTCAACAGACCGGCATGAGCGCATTGCGAGTCGTCATGATAACTGGCACAAACAGCGGAGCGGAGATGCCGGGAAATCACGAGCAGCCATTTGCGACCATCTGGTAGGTAGTTGCGACGGTACAGCAGCTGGTCATGCACGACAAATTGACGGGCTTGACGATGGAGTGCTCTAGAAGGGGGGCTGGCAGAGCTGTTGGCTAAGATGTCGAGAATAGAAGCTATCCGAGGATCCTTGCGCTGCTCAAAAGCCATATCAATGGTATTGAAAGAAGGCGTAAGGCTGTAATTAGAGGGTTGGTCGAGTTCAGAGGACACAGGGGAGCGTGAGAGGGCGTAAGCATCAGAGGGTTTGCGTCCGGAGCGGTAAATGACCTGAATGACGTAGTCTTGTAATCGGAGAGCCCAGCGAGCGAGGCGGCCGTAAGGATCCTTGAGTGACAAAAGCCAGCAAAGGGCATGGTGATCTGTGATGACAGTGAACGGGCGCCCATATAAGTAAGGGCGAAATTTTGTGATCGTCCAAATAATTGCCAAACATTCTTTTTCCGTAACGGAATAATTAGTCTCCGCTTTTGTGAGTGCACGGCTTGCATAAGCAACGACAACGACGTACTCATTGAAGCCAGGTTTTCACTGAGCAAGAACGGCACCCAGACCGATGCCGCTGGCGTCCGTGTGGAGTTCTGTAGTGGCGGAAGGGTCGAAATGGCGCAAGATCGGAGGAGAGAAGACGGCGCAGCATGGCAAAAGCTTCGTCGCATGCAGTGACCAGGCCGGTAAGTCGTGGCCGCCGGCGAGAAGTTGTGTCAGTGGGGCGATAATTGCCGCAAAATTCTTGACGGACCGACGAAAGTACGAGGAAAGTCCAATAAAGCTTCTAAGTTACTTCAGGGAGGTGGCTTCGGGAAATCAGCAACTGCTCGTAGCTTGGCAGGGTCCGGGAGGACACCATCGTTGGACAGGACGTGGCCTAAGATAGCCAGCTGTCGGGCGCCAAAGTGGCACTTCTTCAAAGTAAGCTGCAGGTTAGCGTCACTGAGACACTGAAGGACACTCTTAAGACGAAGAAGATGAGTCGGAAAATGCGGGGAGAATACGACAACATCGTCTAAGTAGCAGAGGCATGTTTGCCATTTCATCCGCGTAGGATGTTGTCCATCATGCGCTTGAAAGTTGCAGGCGCGTTGCAGAGACCTTAGGGCATCACATTAAATTCATAGAGCCCATCAGCCGTGAAGAAAGCTGTTTTCGGGCGATCAGCTTCGGCCATCGGCACCTTCCAGTACCCAGAGCGCAGATCTACCGAAGAAAAGTACTCTGCCCCCTGCTGCAGTCAAGCGCGTCATCTATACGAGGCAGGGGGTAGACGTCTTTCCGAGTAATTTTGTTTAGCCGGCAGTAGTCTACGCAGAATCTAATGGAACCGTCCTTTTTCTTGACTAGTACAACGGGAGAAGCCCACGGGCTGTGAGAGGGCTGGATCACTCCACGGTGTAGCATGTCGCTCACCTGATCATCAATTATGCGGTGCTCAGCGGAGGAGACGCGGTAAGGGCGCTGGCGCAAAGGTCGATGTGTTCCAGTGTCGATATGGTGGCGAACCGCTGTTGCACGACCCACGGTGTCTTGATGAGAATCGAAAGACGCGCGGAAGCGCTGAAGCAAGGCGACAAGCTGGGCGCGTTGGAGAGCTGGCAGAGCGGCATCGACGGAATCGGCAAGCCGGTCGGGTGAGGTCTGATCGGTTGCGACGATGGTAGGAGTAAGGGCATTTATGTCATACGCGGGAGGGTCATACGGAACAGGGGAAGCGCCGTCGGGATCGATGACATCAACCGTGCCAAGCGATTCTCCCAATATAAAGTGGTCGGAATAAGCAACGGGTTCGCAACGTACAGAGCGCTACAACCACCAGAAATTGTGAGCACAGCATGCGGGAGGATGAGAGATTTGCGGTGCGCACAAAGTGGTGAGGGCGAAAAAATGACGGTAGCGTCAGAGAGTGCAGCACACGTACGGGGCACAAGAACAGAAGAGAAAGCCGGCATGTCGGCGTCGTCAGTGGCGAGAATATGCGCGGCACTGGCAGGGGACGCGTCCACAAGAGTATCACACAGCGGCGACAAATCAATTTGAGCACGTGCACAGTCGACGATTGCGTGATGCGCGGACAGAAAGTCCCAACCGAGGATGATGTCGTGAGAGAAGCGGGCAAGAACGAAGCACTCAATGGTGTAGGAGAGGCCTTGGATGATGAGGCGAGTGGTGCACGCTGCGAGAGGTCGAATGGGGTCAGCGCTGAGGTTCGAAGGGAAATTTCAGAAAGCGGCGTCGTCACTTTGTTTAGTTTGCAGCACAAGTTGCGGCTAATGATGGACACGGCAGCAGCAGCGTCAATGAGCGCATGAACAGGAACACCTTCAACCAGCACCTCAAGAATGTTCAAACGAGCGGCAATAGGGCTTGAGACGGTCGGTGACGGCGCAGTTCTTGCCTCCGGAACTGCGGCGCCTAGTTTTCCGCTTGAAGGGGTGGCGACCGGCGGCGCATAGGAGAGAGCGAACGGCGGCGAGGAGACGGCGACCGGGGGGTTCTGTGGTAGGAGTCGGAGCGATAGGTAGAGGGATGCTGGGGCAGATGAGAAGAGTCATGTGCGGAGGGCACGGGAACGTCGTACGTGGGCGCTCGCCCGTAGTCGTGAGGACGGGTTCCCCGGCTGCGGCACCAACGGGCCACATGACCAGCGAGGCCGCAAGTATAGCATATCGGGCGGTTATTTTGCGTGCGCCACGGATTCAGAGGGCGTGGAGCGGTGCGCGGCAAAAGCCGGTGAGGGTGAGGCATTGTAGGAGCGAGCGGCGGGTCAGGAAAAACGGTGCAAGGTGGCGCATAGGCAGGAACAACCGGCTGAGGTCGTGGCCGGACGACAGCTTCAGCATAGGTCAGCGGTGCAGTGACTACAGGAGGTGGATTAGCGGGCGGCAGGACCTCTGCAACCTGCTCCTGGATGACACGCTGAACAGAAGGCGACAGCGTTGGCGTTGGAGCGGGTGGGCAGGTAACCAGCGATAGCTGTCGGGTGACCTCCTCCCGCACAAACTGCTGGATCTGCTGAAGAAGGGTCGACTGATCGTGAGCAGGACCACCGACAGCCAAGCTCGAAAGGATGCCGTCCGGGCAAATGGTACGGCGGGTGACAAGACGCTGTTTCCGGAGCTCGTCATAGCTCTGTCACAAAGAAACGACGTCGGAAATGGTTTGAGGATTTTTGGACACTAACATCTGAAATGCGTCGTCCTCAATACCTTTAAGAAAATGTTTGATTTTGTCCGCGTCGCTCATGGATGGATTGAGACGCTTGCATAAATCAACGACATCCTCGATATAGCTTGTGAAATTCTCGCCGCTCTGCTGGGCCCGACTGCGCAACCGTTGTTCGGCACGAAATGTTTCGACAACGGGGCGGCCGAAGACATTGATAAGGCTGGTTTTGAGGGCCGCCCAGGCAGAAAAATCGGCTTCGTGGTTGCGAAATCACAAGTTGGCGACGTAGGTCAGATAAAAGATGACGTTTATCAGCTTGACGCTGTCGTTCCACTTATTATAGGCGCTGACGCGTTCATAGGAGGCGAGCCAGTCTTCGACGCCGGTGTCGTCCGTGCCGCTTTAGATCGCAGGGTCGCGCTGACGCACGGGACCGGAACAGACGACGGCGGCGGGAACAGTGGAGCCAGGCTGGGGCTCGGTGTCACTCATCGTGGTAGAGGCTGGTAAAGGGTGTAGATCCTCAGGTCCATGGGTCCGCAAGGTCTGTAGCTCCAGGGTGGGAACAGGCAGCACCTCCACCAAATGTAAAGGCGCAAATCAGACGCACAAGAAATGTGGACAGGCGAAATCTTTGTCGACACAGCGTAGCTCCAAGGAAGGAAGGAAGGAAGGCCTCAGACGTTGCTGGCACATACCCACTACGGGGGAGTGGCCAAGACACAGGCGGTTAATTACTGGATACAGGAAAGTTTTGACGGGAAAAGCAGTGGCAATAGTATGTAGTCTGATATATTGGAAGAGCGAAGGAAAGGGGTCCAGTTAACTTGCAGATCGAAGACGGGACAATTGCTTAATGAGCCAAGAGTTCGAGAGCGTCCGCTTCGTCTTCTTCGCCAACTGAACTGTGCCAGCTTCGTCTTCTTCAGCTTTCTCTCCTTCGGCGGAACTTGCCGCTGGGAGAGCAAACCCCAATTGTATGTCTTACATAGCTTATATTACTAAGTAGTTTGAGATGCTCAAAATGAGCAAATATTTTGGAACTACTCTAAGCGTTGTCTTCCAACTGCTATATGCACGAAAGAAAACAGTGTGCCTAATACTTATATTCTCTTCTCTGTCCACAATCTAAGTGGAAACTCTCATGAGCAGTGGTTCGTGAAGCTTTCTGAGTCTAGACGGCATTTTCCAATCAGCAAGGTTTTTTTACTCTACATAATGAAGCACATATTTTCATTCTACCAGCAGTTATACGGTGTGGCTTCTAAGAACAAGATGCGGTTATGATGGTGATGAAAACGTTTACTTAAGGTCGTAATGAATGAGATTACCGAGAGAAGGCTGATCGGGTCTCTAGTCCGGGACACCGTTGGTAAAATCCGCTGCCCGTGCTCTGGTGACGAAGGCTCGTCGTTCCTAGAGGTTCGAGCATGACAGGGCCGCCTCGCAGCCATCCTACGATGGCTGTTTTATTATGTCAATACCGCTATTTTCCTGACAAGCCTATAATATATGGTACGATGTGATTAGCAAATGTTTGTGTCTCACATCGACAAAGGAAACGAGCAGCAACAAGGCGCGACAATGAGGAAAGTAAAGAACATTGAAAATTTTCTATGTCAAACCGGAGAACACGAGAACATCACACAAGGACAACAAAGAATAGGATCACTCTTCATATGTTACTCACTAGTGCTGAAAAGTATAAATAATGAGCACATTGGAAAGAACACTGACAAGCATGAAGGTGTGTATTAAAATGAATAGCCGGAATGAATACATATACAATGACTGACAGCAAAAGCAAACGTATAAAGTTTAGCTGGATATATATATATATATATATATATATATATATATATATATATATATATATATATATATATATATATATATATATATATATATATATATATATATATATATATATGCGCATATAGTAAGTAAATGTGAAAGGTTGTGTTGTGAACGCTCACTGTCCGATCATAATAAGCGATAACACAGGATTATTACAACTTGGCTACACAAACAAGGCCGGCCAAGAGACAGACCTTACGGGCCCGCTCGAAACTAATACCAAAGGACTGGAACTCTAAATCACCACAAAATAAAAGAGTTCTTCCGTAAGGAAGGTGTAGAGCTCTCCACGAAGGAACCCTATGACCGGAAAAAGGGCACGGCGACGAAGTTCTGACGCAACAGCCTCACAGCGAGGACACCAAAGTAAAAAAGCACCCGTAACTATCACCGGGCACACAAAGTGGCAGTGACGAAGAGGGCTGCTCACAAAATATTGTTGCACCCCGCACCTGGAAATCCGATATGTGCTGCCCTCCAAAAACATGCGCCACGACACACTGCTGTACCACGTGGCGGTTGAACTATTGGAGAGGGACTTTAGGGCACTGTGCTGCCCGTACAACATAACAAAGACGCTGTCACCGATAACCACGAAGCAGGCTCCGCAGGCCGCCTGTGTTCAGAAGGCACCCAAGGTAGAACTAACAAGCCCATGGGCTCCCCCATACTGCCTGCTGCAACGCCCGAGTCTGGGACAAAGCGACGGGCGTGCCGATGGAATGCCACCACTGCTACGAATAACACAGGCATGCGGATATCCTGTGGTCCGGGATTTATTGCTGCATCAGAGATAATTGCCCTGAGAAGCATTCCTAAAAAGTAGGAGGCGTGTAACAGGGCCAGGTAATCATTTCCAACCTCCCAAAAAAGAGAATCTATCGTATAGACAGCACTCGGCAGCAAACGCACAAATCGAAAGGCGAACCCAACCCTCAAACGTGACTGCTCGCGCACAGCACGACACATTATCTCCGTCCAACCTTCCCAGAAAAAAATATAAAAGCAGACACTGCAATGTGCGACAAACAGGAAGTGGAGACGATGTAACATTCCCCACATACAATCCTTGGATATTAAAGACCGTGTGGGAGAAGTATCGACGATCCAGCAAATGCATATCAAATTCGGAGGCCATCGCCATCCTGCTGCGATACTCGTCATGTATGGCGTGCCATAACAAATCTGTCGCACCATATAAATTATACTCAATTCCAAGGATGCGAATGCTCGTATCGTGCGTGATGCGTATATGATTTCTGGGACGCGCATCAGTCCGGCCTATCAGAAGATCCTAGGTCTTGAGAAATTTGCGGGCAGCGCCAGGAACGTGGCTGTTCTGAATATTATTTGCATAAACTGACTTGAGCTATACTTTGTGCATTTAAGTATCTTTGTAGGTATATTACCTGGTCCTGGGGCTCTTAAAACCTTAAGGTTATCAATGAGATTTGCAATACCGTTGGCAGTGACATTTAACAGGCGGCATCAAAGAAAAAGGAACCTTTTGTAAGGAAGGTTTATTTAAGGAAGGTTCATTGGTAAAAAGAGAAGAAAATTATGAGTTCACTACGCCACTGCGCTGGTCTGATGGAACCTCAAAACCATCCTTGTCAGCCAATGAGATATCGCGTGATTACCTGTCACCTGAAGTTAAACTTTTCCAGAATTTTTTTGGTTAGAAATGAATGATTTTTTTCAGATCACCATGGTAAAATTTGTTTATTGATTGTCGAAGAAGTTTCTTGTATTCACGAAGACACGATAAATACCTTTCCCACTGTTGTGGGCTTCCCGAGTGCTTTGCTACACGGAAGAGGCGTTCCGTTTTCCTTGAAAGTGTTGAGTGCATTCGAAAACCATGGTCTGCTTGCGTCGCCTCGAATGCCTACAAGAGGAACGTATATATTGATTAGTGATAATAATATTCTTTTGGATAGCAACCACTTATCATTGACTGTCCTTGCTGCGGAATACATACGGGAATGATTGAGGAAGTTGTCTAACTCTTATATAATACTTGCAACGTTGGCCTTGTTATCGTCTCGAATATTCTTGACTGATGGTTGACGAGTAGCGACGGGCAAAGAGTGGTTGATCAATAAGGTGCAATGATCACTGAAGCCAGTAATGCATGATTTTGACTAAACAGATTCGGGGTTAGAAGCAAGAAGAAGGACAAGATTATTGTTATGCCGAATTGATACGTGAACTATTTGAGTAAGGCTGAGAGTAAGCACCATATCGAAAAACTGCTTCGATTGGGCAGTTAATGTAAGGGAAGTTAAAGTCGCCACAAGGTATTTGATCCCTCTACAAATTCTATAAGGAGGAGGCCGAGCTGCAACATGAGCCCCCCTCGAAGAAAATTTCTGGATACGGCAAATGGTGGCCGCATATGTGATAAGTGTCATGTGTTTGGTTTATTACACACATGGAAAAGGAAACGTTGCGCTCGAATTAAAAATATGGGAACTATAAAAGAGCTTCCAAATAAGTTAAGAATCTAACAAAATAAAACATTTGCAGTGCTTAAAATGGAAGCTCCGAGCCTGATAACCACTATTATGCACACCCACACTTGGCAACACTAACCACAATACCACGACTGGCTTTCTGTTCTTTATTGCATGAAAATCAGTCCCACTAAGCTCCCCTGTTCTTTACGTACACGCATGTTATTGCGAAGTGCAGACACATATTCTTTTGCCTTCGTAGAATGCACTGCACCTGCGCATCAAAGTTGTGGGGACATACACTTGCGCCAGGAACCGGCAACCATTCATGCCGCCGCTCCTGCGCAGCTTAAAAACCACGCTTCAAGACACACTGTCCACCGAACAGAGACTCCGATGAACGAGGTGATTCTGCGTGTCGATCCATAATGCGGCTCTTTCACAGGCAAAAACTCCATTCAGCACTAAAAGATTCCATTAAATACCGGAGTATTTGCAGGTTACCGGTGCTTTTACTCGACCCCGACCGCACATGTACGATAGCTATATTTTTAGATAACAAAACTAATGCTATCGTTTCCATAACTTTGCAACTGGACGGTAAGACGTGAGGTCATGTATTGATTGGCCTGATTTAGGAAAAGGAACCAGACAATTGGACTTCCACTCATGTTGTAAATATTCATGTGGATTGTGACAAGCACTGAAACATCTTGCTATTACTACGCGAATAATTTTGGCGAGATCCTGATCTCTGCAATGAAAATGCCCGAAATTATTCATTGCGTAGCTTTACGACGGCTCAACAGAGCAAAGAATGCAGTATATGCCTGGCATCTAAGCATGTATTGAAGTACATTAGAAACGCGCAACGACATAAACATAGTGGATAACCGCTGTTTAGCGTAAGAAAAAGAGCACAAATAGAAAAAACAGAGAAAATTGAGTGTAACAGGCCAACGATTTTTTTTCATGGGTTGGTTCGGCATTTATAGTTGGTTATTAGTCGCTTGTTTTCCATCAATCACGAAGCACGCGCGACTGTACACGAGGCACTCATGAACGGCCTACAGTGGGCATAGTCAGGCTGATCATGATGATGAAATGTGAACTCATACAATGCACATCAGAGCTCTTGCCTGCGCACGATTGCCCGCTTCAATTAGGGTATACCACATATAAGTACACCCAATACACATTTACAGCGCATGTAAACTCATACTGAACAAAAATGTGCACGTCCAAGGCATTCGCGACGCGTGTAAGCTCGCATTGAGCCCATATGAGTTCATACGAGACAGTTTAGACACTATGAACTCGTATGAAACATGAGCTCGTACCAGGCACGTTTCTGGGCACATATAGATAAATAGAGTTCATACGAGAAGCATTTCTGATGCATATGACCTTGTATGAAGAATATAAGTGTTCACAAGAGGTACACATATTGGCACGTATAACCCATATGCTGCCTCATTGAGCTCATACGAGACACATATAGGTATAACACATATGAATCAATTCTATACACATCAATGTACGCGAGATTTTTCTATGGGGATTGCAAGAAGAAGGGAAGACGCACTTTTAGGGGGTGCAGAGTGGAGACCTTTTCTACAATTACATTTCATCACGAGAAAAATGTTAACAGTTGGCACAGAACTATGGCATAAATAATGTGTACCTGCCCGTTAAATCAGACTGCAGTGTAGCTGGTTCGTAACCAGTGCCCGGAAGCTTAATTTTTTTTTCAGGACTGCTGATACTCGATTTAGATGAAAAAAAAATTTAGAAATATTTATCCGACGACAGTATTTCACGGTTGCTAGTAAGCTCATAAACTGAGACATAAGCGAAAACAACACAAAGGGGCTCACGAGGAGCGGCTGTGACTAGAAGAACTTGACATGAACATAAAGAGTCAGGCGCCGCGACTTATACCGCACTACAGTACGAAGTTCTGTTTGCGACAGGCTTGTACGGCAAAAACGACAGCATGGAACATCATGAAAATTTCAGTAATTCCAGAATATTGTTACTGTGTGACTAGGCGACGAATGACGCGCGGTAAATGAAGGCAGACATGTGATTTATTGCCCGCCGGTTAGCGCGAGCACTCCGTTGTTTTTGTTGCCTTCGTGACACCGAGCGCTCCTTACCGCACCACTGCCAGCTTCGTCGTCCTCGTCACGATATATTCAGAATTTTACCTTCATAAAAGCTCCGCTAATATACTTTTTATTACTAAAACGGTGCCTTCCTTGGCATTCATGATCAGGCATTTCGATGACAATTCTTGTGGAAATGTTTCTGCCTAAAATTCTGCTACGGATTAAAAAAAATGGGACAATAAAGAAGCGCGAAGAATGCCACGATCAGTCTTCAAGAACGCCAGCTAATGCCAGCTTCGAACGATAAATACGTTTACCTTTCATTTGCGGCTAACGCAAACATGGCTTCTAGATTGACGACCAAAAGTGAAACCAAAAGGAGCCAGTGAGGCACACCACATTGACGATTGAATTTTGTTTCGAATAAGGGAGAAGGTTTGAAGCGAACCGGAATAACGCGCAAAAACATCTCCAAACAGCTGCACGCACTACGCTCGCTATGATAACACGTGTGCATAGTTTGCGCTCTAGTAGACGGTTCTATGCAGTTCGCTTGAGAATAGTTGTTCTGGCTACACTAAAAAAGTTGAAGGCATACGGCTCCCTCTATGTTTCGTTAGAGTCGCATTGTCAAAATTCTAACACTTCCTACCGATTTTCGTCTAGAGGTGTTTTGCTGTTCGCGCAAAGATTTAAAGCATTTGTTCTCTCCTTGCTTTACTGCTAACATTCTGAAACGTGCAGCATAATGACTACTTCCAACTTGTTAGCTACTTGCAAGCGTTTCAACATGGTCACGAATGCGCTCTTCCTCACATGTGCGATCATTTACTTCAAAGTTTTTTTCCTCGGCCACGCCCAAGATTACAAACAGATGAAAAATACGCCCGACTCACTTTGTTTCTCTAATCATAATTTATAGTAAAAGTAAAGATGTCAAAATGGTTCTTCTTTCTTTGCGCCTTACTTCCTTCAAGGTGCTCGCTTATTTGGTTTTGGACATGTAGCCGACAGTCAGACGATAGAGGATCGATGACATACACACGAACAAGGAAACTGGACATTTATAAAACTTTAAAAACAGTACAGAAACAACTATACACAGAGAAAACAGAGGCTATGCCCTCAACTACCAAAGCTGTCTCTAATTAACGCTCGAGCTCCAAGCTCACTCTTCACGGCTTGTCGAAAGCCGGAGTCTACCTATATCGCTGCGCGAAGCATGACCAAACACAGCCTAACACCTTAACAAAAACCGTTTAAATCGCTACTAAAGAGGCTCTGAAACACATTCCGAGGAAAGGACATCTACTTGAGCGATCACTGCATTGTGTTGTCATGAACACCTGAGCCAAATAATGCACTTCTACAAGCAGCAGAGAACCCATAATCACGCGCGAAAGTTGGCCAGTCCTTCCCGGCGAATTTTTTATGCTCGCACCATCCTCCGTGGCTAGCATCTACATATACATGTGGAGAGGTGGATATTGGTTAGATTCTTTCAGACATCAGGCAGCTACCAAGGCCGCGGCCAATAAGGCGCGTAGCTCAGGCGGGTCAGGAACCTCCGCTCCCGCAGGTCGGGCCGGCGGAGAAGCGCCGACCTTCCAGCGTGCAAAATGCGACGAGAGGAGAGGCAAAGGTGCGTAGACACTGAAATTCAAATTTTGACTACAGATAACACAGCTCCTAGAAAGCGCATTAAAAAAATATTCGCTGGACAGTATTCTTGAAGCGGCGTGCTTTAACATCCCAGGCATACCGCAACATTATTAGATCCCCTTTAGCTAGGTCTCTCTCCCCCTGTTTTCTCGATAAACAACACACCTACACCGGAGCAGTGGGAGGCTGCGCTGTCCAGCTCGAAGCCTGAAGAGCAGCTCAAGCTGATCGACAGGGCTCGCAAGACTGCAAAGGCCGCTGGGGCCCTGGACTGAGGGCTCCACCTACGCTGCGAGAAATAACCCTTATACAATAAAGTTTTTCATTCATTCGAAAGCGCCGGAACAGTCTCGAACATATGTCCGCGCGCGCCCCGACTCACCAAGGTCGCGGGGGGAGGATTTCCTGGCACTGGTGCTGGGATGCGCTTGCAGCCGCACGTGGTTTCGGAAATGCCCAGAAGATATCTTTTTCTTTTCTTTTTTCGGTGTGCGCCCTGGCATCGACACCAGCTCGCTGTAGCGGTCTTACACGAAATCTGGTATTTATCGCTCGCTGCTCTCTTTGTGCCTCTCCTCAGTAAAGGAACAAAAATCTTTCCAGGTCTCGCTGTTTGTACCTCTGGACGCGTGCGCCGCATAATGTTAACGGTAGGTATATTGTTGTGTTTCAAAGCGTCTAATAATTTATAGAAGCTACCACTTGAAGCAAAAATCACTGAATTTGATCAGTTCTTTGTGCGCATAATCCCCAAGAGAATTTTAAAATTCACATTCTCTTGTGTAGCGGAACAGATTCCTTAAGCGATAAACGGTTGATATGATATCCGCACGCGCAGTTTCGACCCGGGCCTAACGTGTTCGTCGCAAGGCGCTCTTCTATCATCTTTTTAGTGCACGGAGCACAGCGTTATTTATTATTATCAATAAAACTGAGATAATAATTTTAGGCATAGTGATTATAGCTTTGATGAAGTTGAAACATAAATTCTATTATTCACGTTCGATGTGTTGAACAGAATAAAATAGACGTAGTCATTCCTAATGCACAATAGAACACATGGCTATTTGCACAAATAAGTTTACTAAAAAAATTATATATCAAGCATATTTTGACGCACACGGGATCCTGTGACAATGGGCTATTTCACTCTATGAATACCCTGTGAGGATCAAGAAAGTGAATAGTGCGCATTCTTCCAGGATCTCCGACGGTGGTAGAAACAACGCCCGGACTTCTCCGACGCACTTGCTGCATCTTCTTTTTCATGCCGCAGGTTTGTCCTCTCAATGCTAGGTTTATCAGACTCATATATTCTGCCTTCGGCTCAGCCACCATTTCTTTCCTTTTAAGCGATATTCTGCCACGTCTTTCTACGTCTTTGCATTCGTAGAGAAACACTGTTTTGCAATCGTTGCCGCTTGCCATTTCTTTCCGTTTTTTGCCACCACACCTTCAATCACGAACATCAGCGCACTAAGCTGCCGTGCCTGAACAAAAGCTTCTGCAAGTTAACGCCTGCCATCACACCATCTTTACATTCCTCCCCACTGCGTGCTCTCGCCCACTTGCATTGCATTGATTTCTCCTCGCACTGAAGAATGTATTTCTCCTTGCCAGTTGTGACTACGCTTCCCGAGACGAAGACAGCTCTTGTTGAAACGTTGGCTACTGAGTCGAGACCTTCCTACTTTTCGGTCCTTGTTCAGCTCGCGTTTTTAGGAAAGTCGCAGTCCTTAGAAAGTCTCCACACATTGCTGCCTTTTTACTGCCAAGGAATTGGAACGCAGAAAATAACCATGCGCTCTTATGTGTTGTGTGGGGTTTCATGGTGCTTAAGGAATTAAAGCTGGAATTTTGAACCAGTAATGCCCCGCGGGACACATTGAGGAATTTTGTGCTCTTGCAGGAAAGAGCCAGCAAAATAACAAAAATAGCGGCGGTAAGGTCAATCACAGTGGCATTTTTTGTGGAGGGGGCGATCAACGCCAATCTTACATTGTGTTAAGCAAAAGAGCCCACGAAGATAATTGGGTATATTAAGAGGAGGATTTATAATTTATATATGTAATTGCAGGAATTACCCTTCATTTCTAAGCATGCTGCTAGCTTGATGTTTACCAAGCTTGGGAGCGACAATGCAATACCAGGCGTTAGGTTCTGTGCGGAGGCAGTGATGTGGTCGTCAGCGATCCTCGAAAGTAGTGCGCATTCGTTTACTTTGAACAAAATTACGAGTTGCTAGAGCAACTACCCGCTTCCGAACAGGGCAATGATATTTGTTGCTTGCTACCGCAGAGTTGAAAAATTGTTTTATATGTACAAGCGTAAAACTCCGGGAGGGCTACGTCCTCCTTCTGTCGTGATGCGGTGCTGGCTTGCAGTTCAATACGCTCCATTTACACGTCGGGCTCAACATTGTAGAATCGCATAGTGAAGGGTGCAGAGAAAATTTCGAAGTGTGATTGTTTGCTTCGGTGTTCCAAGCTAACTGCGAATTTTTCTTCCCTCATGGTGTACCAAGTTCATGCAAACCTTAAAGGGTGCATCTACTTTCCTTATTTCCTTGCCACCAGCTTGAGCAGCGCACAAGTCTGCTATCTCGTTGCCTTTAATTCCAGTATGACTCGGTACCAGCGTAGTAATTGCAAGTTTAGAGTGAGGAGCTTGAAGTGCGTTTAGGGAGTCTATGTATATAATAATCTTTGGGAGGTTCTCATATACAATTTGTTCTATGGCCACAAACAATGCGTGGCATCCGGCAGTGAATACGGATGCGCACTTCTGGAAGTCTGCCCATCTAAACATCTGTTTTTGAAACACGTGTCTAATATTCTGTGAAACCATTCTATTTCTCCTCGAGTGCAAGGAATTTGTTTTATGCAAAGCTGTGTAAGAGTGAGAGCACAGATTGTAGGAAAATGAGATCATGAAGACAGTGGATCTCGTCTTGGCGCGACGCCCGGTAATGAGACCAGTAGGCCGAATTTCTGGCACATCCCTTTAATTCGCAAGAGGGGACTGGCTTGAAGAGTGTTATTAAAGTGTTATAGATGGCCGTTTTTTATTTATTGGGTAACAGATATCTTTTGGTAATTAACAGACTTTTATAATGCATGAACATGTGAGCATGGTTGTTCTGTCTGTACCTGGTTGTTCTTTGGTATCTGCGTAAAGTCTGTTGATAAGTGACGTCCTGTATCACCAGCGGAAAGACGCAAGCCTATATTAATTACTGAATCCACTCTTTCAATTTACTATAGTCTCAATGACACATAAAACTATGATTCCATAGCGTACAGAGCGATAAATGTTTAAAGACAAATCCTATCAGTCCAAGTGTTTTGGTCAGAGTATCTTTACGTATGTTCAGGGACGGGGCGGATTTATTTTTCGGTTTGTTAAAAGGGCTCTGAAAGGGGCTGTGAATAATCTTGCGATATGAATAGGATGTTAAAGGACGCCGCTTCACAAACCTCCAGCAAGAATCTTATTATTCCTTTTTATCGAAGCTGAGCTGTCTGTATTAAAATTTGAATTTCCGCGTTTTCGCGTCTTCTCTCGTGACTTTTGTACAGTGAAATGCTGGCGCTCCCCCGCAAGGCCCACCTACTTGGCCCCTCCGCCGTCTGCCGAACCGGGGGAGGGGGGGTGGGGGGAGTTCCCCGGGGAGCGGAGCTTCCGGCCGCGGCCATGCTAGCTGCGTGATGTCAGAAAGAGCTTGCACGGAAATCGAATGATAGCCTTCCCCTGCTGACGCAACGAGCGCAGCATGAAGCATTGCGGGTGGATTCAAGCGACAGCCCGGCACCGCTGGTCGCCTCGAGGCGTAGGAGCGCGAATTTTGAAAGATATATTGTAAATGGTCGGCTCGTTTTTGAGGCTTTTTAGGTTGCATGAACGCTCGGAGGCCTAGACTCTATATAATATAAGTGTATAACAAGCAACCTCAAACACCCTTTACCGGTTTTTATCTCATTTTTATAAGTAAGTCAGTTTTGTTTAGGTGTATTGTGGGGTCGCGCTGTAGGACTGGTTTGATTGAGAACAGAAGACCCACTGTTTTCTGCCTGCAGATTTGGGAATAAATTTTTGCCTTCCCATGTCGCTAGTTGGTTTATAGTTCACTGTATTTGCCTCTTGCATATCGCTAAGTTGGAGCATGGGCAGGTTATTTCAAGGTCAGCGACATAGACTGTACTTGACTTCAGGGTTATTTTTTCAATAAATTTATCTTGACAACAAAGAGTTGTTCTTAAAGTACACCCCTTAGGAACCCTATTTTCTTGGATGAAGTTTTCCGGTAGAGTTGCGGCTAGGCGAACATGAACGGAGGGCTTGGACAGGAAATCCTTAAAGTAGTTCAACATCCTGCCGACAATGCCAAGCTGAATCTCTGTTATGTCGCGAAGAATCTCAAGCCTCCACGTTGTGTCGTATGCCTGCAGATGAAAAAACGGCAAGGAAGTGTGGTTTCTCTAGAAAAGCTCCTCGGACAGGATTTTCTACATTGGTGGCTTCCACTGAGTCTGGTTTGATACACGCACAAAAGTTAATTTTCTTTTCAGGACACTTTAAAACCTATTGGAAAGGCACCTTGTAAGGGCTAGTAGCCTGTAGCTACTAAGTGAGGCTGGTGATTTTCTAGATTTCAGAAATGGTGCTATAACGGCTCTTTTCCACTCCTTAAATATGTTTTGTTCTATGAATCTTTGGTAAAGAAATTCAAACGTGCATCTACGCAATGCCGCGAAAGATCAGTAAGCATTTCATAGTTTATTTTGTCCGGTCCTGAAAGAGTGGACTAATCTATTTTTCATAAGTACCTTCACTTGTTAGAAGACTTTGTTTCTCGGCTACGTTCTTGTATTAAAAAAGTCTGCGTGGTAAGCACAACTGAAAATTGCAGCGAAGTGTTCCCCTAATATTTCTGCCTGTTCCCCTATGCTTCTTTAAGAATCAGGTGTTGTCAAACAAGGAACTGTGAACGCTCAAAAGCTGCTTTTTATATTTCGAACTTGCTTCCAAAATTTTTCGATGTTATTTGGCAGTTTATAGATACGACATAACTCTGCCATGAAGCATTCTCGACACTAGGACGGACGTGCTGACTTTTAGAACTTGCCTTTTTAAACTTCCCGAGGTTTTACTTAGTGGGGTACCTGCAAAATGCACTCCAAGCACTATTTTATTGTTTTTGCTTCTTTGCAGTTTTGTGTTCTCCACACTTTGTGGTTTTGTCGCACCACGCCTATAGACTGAGAAATAGCTTTGTGCGGATGCTGGCACACAATTCGTGAACTATTCATTTATCTCATCGACATTATTATTTCTAAAACTATTTTTTCTAAAGTGGCTGTTGCTCTAAAAATTTTCCAGTCCGTTAAATAAAGCTGCCAATGGCACAGTTTTGTTGTGGTAAATTCTGGTGCAGATGTTCAGTTGATTAGTCTAGGGAGTTAATCGCTGCCATACGGGTTGTCGATGACATCCCATTTAAAATATATAAAACAGAGAGTGAAGAAAAAGCCAAATCTGTGCAGCCCATTTTAACCGTACTCGGAGAGCAGTATGTGTTTCTGCATGTATTTAGGAGGCAGACATGATTGCTAAGAATAAAATTTTCAAGCATATGACATGCAGCATATGTATGTGCCCTTCTCCAAAAAACCGGAGTGGGTTTAAAAGCTGGAACTATCACGTATCGCTCTGCTAGCTGTTCTAGAACTGTTTCCAAATCATAAAGTGTGACTGTTATGTGCGGCATAAGATAAGTAGCGCATATTGTGATCGCTTTAACATGAAGTCCGGTGCCTGCAAGAGCTTCGTATTAGGTTTTTAAGTTCGTTTTCCTGAGTTGCAACACCATTCAGGACCTTGTTATATTGTCGAAGAACACTCGATGACGGCAGAATAGTGAGGCAAGCAGCCCTGATGACACAGGTTGCAAATAAATCGTTTAGTTAGTCGACAATAAGGTCATCGGTTTCCAACGGTGCAGTATGATAGGGAGGACTAACGGTCAGGATGACAAGGCCATTGCCGCTGCATGGTTATCCTTTGTTGCTCCTTAAAATTAGCAGTGAAAAAAGGTGAGCTAAAGGAAAGATTTAAATAGCTTATCTTACCCCAGTTCACGGCGCAGAAATTATGGTTGCCTGTGTTTAACAGGCAGATATTATCGGAAATGTAATACCTTCTATAATGAATCCTGCAGTATTTGTCAGTACTTCGCTAAAATGGAAGTGCGCCTTAAAGTCCCTTACTGCTATACATATCCCTGGTTACTCAATAAAATTCCTTCTCGATCATAGAGTGCTATAGATAGATGAGGTCGAGAATATATTGAGCATATTGTATTTATTTTCAGACATTGCGGGACGCTAAAGCTCCGCCTTAAGTGCATGCCGCGATAGTGCAATATGTTAATTCCCATTTATGCAGAACGTCATTCTATACTTTATATTCATATATCAATGGGAGTCTTCATACTCCTCGTTGCGCAGTGGTGCAGCAATTAAGCGATACATCGCTGCCCTGCGATGGCAGGTACTCCCAGTGGTGGGCCTTATGCGATTCAGGTTGCTCTTCCCGAGCAACCATTGATTGCTTTTAAGTTCCACTTGTCAAGGTAAGCTGTTTGTGCAGTACCCAGAGACAGATTATTATGACGCCGCAAAGTCACGATACCTAGGTGGCCACCTGCCTCCTAGGTTGTTCTTTGGAGAGGTCCTGCCAGAGCCACCTCGTTATTTTTCGCCCACAACGCCGACACCGGATTTTCTACTTAACGGGTCCTTTAACGCTGTCGCGTCACAACCGCGCGTATCTGGAAGTCTCACTCAAATCAAGGAAAACTAAGACTAAGGAGAAGCTCAGCTACAAAATTAATGCGGTCGATTTTAAGGATCTGGGATGTTTGCTTAAGTCATGAGTAGCTATTCCAAGTCTTCTTTCTTGTTTTTTCTCGAAACACACTTTTTTTTTGCAATACCTCCTTAGGTGAGCAATCGTAGCTTTATCCCTGTGTGAAAATTTTCTTTCAAACTTTGTACAGTTACTTTTTGTACATCTAGATATGAAATAAACATCAAAAATGAAATCGTACTTTTTATTTTGTTAGTTCCGCATTTTTTCTGAAAATATGCACGTTCAAAAACTGTTTTCGGTAACTCAACTGTAGTGCAATGAAAACTGATTGTATCACATTTATCGTAGCTCAATGCATAGATTTATTTTTTATGTATTGAACAGGAAGAGAAATTCGGTTTGCGACGAGCTGATTGCGACTGCTGGCATCAGATTTCTACTTTGTATATTTTGAAAAAAAAAGAAAATACGTTTCTTATTCATATCGTATGACATTTTCATTACGAAGAAAAAAATTTCCTGCTTAAGACAAACAACTTACGTACGTTTTCTGACTGCCATTAAAAATTTTTTTTCGGAAAAGCGCCCGCATACCTAAATGGTCCACGTCAGTTACAGTGGATTAGAAACGCCATGATAATTTTGGGGGATGCATTTAAAGCCGTAGGTTCCTGCTTGCTTGGGGACGGTGACTTGAGTTTTTTTCTTTCAATGCGAAAGTATTATTAGGCTAGGTCGGCACCAGAAGTGTCCGCGAAACGTGGATGCAAAATGTGTCTGCAGAATGTGTTGCCTGATGGAACATCATCAGCTGGTGGCGTCAGCAATCGTGACCGAATGTGTGTGACACTTGGTGTAAAGTGGTGATGCGTACAGTGTAATGGTCATGTGAGTCATGGTCATAGAAAAGGTTGTGGTCACGGTCACGAAAATGACGTAATCATAAGTCACCAAAGTAATGTCATGATTCAAGAGCCATGGGTCACACAATTGATCAGAGATTGGGATACATTATGGGCCACAAAGTGAGTCACAAGAAGTGCTAAGTCATGAGAACAAACTGGGCCACAGAAACGTGCTGAGTCATGGGTCAAAAAAATGTTTAAGACGCGGTTGAGGTGTCCACTTTGTTGCAGAGATCTGAGAGCTGCAGCGCCGTTTCCTTTCCCCAAAAGATTTCCGTTTCCCCAAAACACACGCTTTCACATTCTTCCACGTAAGCAGACTTAAGTTTCTTCAGAATTTCTGTCCACTTAAGAAAGCTTCAGTGCTGCTGCAGCGGAGGCGATGCTCAATTTGCGTCCATCGCCTATGGGGAGGGTCTGGGTTCCGCATAAGACCCGCAGGGTGACGCATTGCGGGTCTTCTCCGGAAGGGGGAAGCCTTGCGGACTGTCGGCTCCGTGGCTGGCATGCCCTTTTAGCGAGGGTTGGCTTAGGAGCTTTCGCTGCGTCTACCTTAGTTGCGGGTGGCTCTGCTTCCCCCTCTCTGTGTGTGAGCTGGCAAGGTGGCATAGGTAGGTGTGGTGTCCGCGCCCGCACACCACATTGGAGAAGTTCATTTTTGCGCTGAATGAGAATGTGTCCTATGCCTCTGTAAGTAGGCTTCCTGCTTGTCCGCAACTTATGTTTTGTTTTTTCATGTTATAATTTCTTTCTTCTTCTTGCATGTTGGGCACGAGTTTCAGTAGAAAGCGTGCTCTCCTTCACAGTTTCCACACTGTAGCGCACCTTCATGGCAGTTCTGCGGAGAGTTATCCATCGCAACGCATTTCGAGGTGTGGCCGCGGCAACGCTTTGAGCCATTGCCAAACCTCTACCGATTGAAACAACTCTGGGAGATAGAAATTTAGTGTGTGACAATTTACTTCCAAGTATCCCACTTTTCTGGTTTAAAGTCTGTTTTTGAATATTAGTACGGTGTATTTTTTTATCTCTGCCTTTGTTATCCTTCCGGATTTTTATTAGGTGAAGATGTGTGACATTTTGTTGGGTGAGCCCTCCGAGAATTTGTCTTTCAGTGAGATGTATGAAATCATTCTCTGCTTCATTTATATGCTGAGACAGCTCTATTATTAATATCCACATTTTTGTAGATAGTTTCTAAAATTGGTCTTATTTTTCATTTGATCTTGTTTGCATTGTTTATATACACTTTATTTGAGGTTAATAGTTTGTTGAACGTTGTGTTGTTTCTACCCATAGCACAGTGTTTTGATGTTTGCAATGTGCTACCTGTTCTGTTACCTCTGTTTCGCCCTCTGAATAATGGCCATTCAGGGACTGTAGGTATTTAAATAAATAAAAAATTAAGTAAAGCCATGCAGTGCTGAGGGATTGTTGTGCTGTGATGGAGGCAGGAATTTTTCCAACAGACACAATGTTTGCAAGTTTGAAGTTTTGGCATTGTCACGGAGTTCCATCAATAAACCGTCGCTAGCCGATTTGAATACCTTATAGCCAGGGCCCAAGGCATCTGCTAAGCACTTCGACACAAGGGCCAGGGATGGGATCCTATTTTGGTGGAACTTAGAACGTGGAACTTGTAGAACCTTCTCTTTAAGAGGTCTGCCACTTCTTTCCACTCTCTTTTGAGAGAGCAATAATTTGAGTAAGTTTCGGACGGCATATAGTGCATCAGTTATTCGGGCACAGTGGCGGCTGCCCACCATGAAGCTCATCAAAAAAACGGGACAGGAACTTCAATGCAAGGCTTGCTCAGGCCATTTCTACGCCACAACTATATCGTACTATGGTGGAAGCCAGGGTAGTCAGCCACAGATAATTAACCCCGGTATCGAGGAAAAATAAATCGAATAAATAAGAAGGAGGAGGTGACAGGAAAGCTGTAAGAAGATAGGAAAACAGGAAAAGGCTACTGGTTATTTGCCCCGGTTGGGTCCGCCCGCAGGTACCGTCAGCGGGAAGCTTGGGTCAAAGTTGTGTGTTGCCTCCGCCGAGGGGCCTTATATATACAAACACTCGGCATCGAGTAAATTACCAAGAACCCCTTTTCCCCGGACCTTTGACTGCCTGACACGGCTAAGCTTCGGTACACGGGTTCGGTTGCCACATAGTTCTCTAACATCTCCCTGCGGGATGTCCCACCGATGCGTGGGAAATTGTGGTGTCACAACTCAATATCGTCTGCTTGTTGCGGATTCCCCTGTGGGGACTCCTATTTATGCATAATAGGCACTCAGAACATGTTTATAAAAATGTATTCATAATTTTCAGTACCGGTGAGGGCATCCTTGAAAATGATGGCAAAAATGTGGCGCACTATCTGCCATGCGTGACTATAAGCCACCATAAATTAACTTTCTAAGACGGGCCTCATGCGTATTTTTGTCGCTGTGCTCCATCATTTTTCTTCCTCTTGGGGTATCAAAGCTTTGAAAGCACGTCATTTTTCGCAGTGTTGTTTTCTCGCTGTTAGCTCGGTGACAGGAACAATAAATAGATTTCTACCTTAACCCATGATAACAAATCATCCGTAACAAATTATTGCCCTCATTATCGCATTACTCAAATGTTCTTTACAGACTCACTTGCTCAACGAGTATCCATCATTATTTTTGCAATGTACTGTGTCAACAGAATGCTAAAGCGAGAGTACTCGCCTCGTGAGCATAGTGCACACTCAAAGGGAGGTGCTTCTCAGTATCGGATTAATCAAATTTTCTTTTGAAACCCACTTGCAAGAGAGTATCCATCATTCTATTCCTAATGTAATGTCTCAACAGAATTCTTAAGCGAGAAGTGCTTGCCTCGTGGGCATAGTGCCCACATAAAGGGATAGTGCAATGTCTCAACAGAATGCTTAAATAAGCGAGAGTACTCGCCTCGTGAGCATAGTGACCACTCAAGGAAGGTGCTTCGCAGTATCGCATTAATCAAATTTTCTGTCCAAACCGCCCTGCTCTAAGAGTATCCCTCATTCGTTTCCTAATGTAATGTCTCCTGAGAATGCTTAAGCGAGAGTGCTCGCCTCGTGAGCATAGTGCCCACTCAAAGGGACAGTGCAATGTCTCAACAGAATGCCCAAGCGAGAGCGCTCGCCTCGTGAGCATAGTGCCTACTCAAAGAAAGGTGCTTCTTAGTGGGGAATTAATCAATTTTTTTCAGAAACCCACTTTCTCTAAGAGTATTCACCATTGTTTTCCTAATGTAATGTCTCCGCAAAATGCTTAGGCGAGAGTGCTCGCCTCGTGAGCACAGTGCCCACTCAAAGGAAAGTGCTTCTGCCAATTACGTCGGCGAGACGTCCTTAAGGTATGTAGCTTGAGCGGTGCCCATTTAGGCACGCATATCGCGTTTATTCGGATAGATTAAGCCTTTCAGCTGCTGTGGGCCAAGTCAGGCTGAGGGTGATCATGAGAAGCCAATAAAGTTTTAAGAAAGGCTCAATTTTATTTTAAAATTTCAAGGATATCTAATCACCAATCGCTGTAACAATGCACCAGCTTAAGAACCTTGCTGGGGGCTGCAATGCACAATCAACGTATTATGCAAACATATAGGTGGGTGTCCCACTCTCCAGTTCGGAACCTGCCAGGCAGGTCTCAGCTGCTTCTACTGTGTACCTACCTTGGCAGGTGACAGGGTACTTCACATCGTAGCAGCTTGGTGATCTCTCCCTTATAAGAAGGCCATAGAAAAAGTAGCTACTAAAACACACGCGAGAAAGTCAAATGAGTATCAAGATATTGCTAGGCATAACTTTTAAACACGCCTTCGTAACCCTGAAGCACTGTACGAATAGGAAATGATATACAAGTAAGCATAACATGATATCTCCAGGAGTCTTCAAAAGAGAAAAATAAAAACAGCACAAATTTCAAAGGAATTTACTGAAGGCGTTGCTCAGACGCCTTTGATCATATGTTTTTATCATTTTTTTTCATTTGGTGCACCTGTTACGTTCAATTTGAATGCTATTTTTGCACTTATCTTTTTATCTTGCGTATTCTGTGCTTTATTTTTATTCTTTGTGTGCAGTTCTTTGCAACGTACACTGAACTGTGCTGTATCAACGTATGTATGATTCCGCACTCACAGTGACAGAATGTACGTGAATCTTGTTTTTTTTTCTGCTTTAACCACAGTTGGTATATATTTTTCTTATTTTTCCTTCATTTGCTCTACGACTGCTTTTGTTTTTCATGTGTTCAAATAATTTTACTGTGCATTGAACTTTTTGCAAATTGTTCTGCTTATTCTGCTATAATGTACTGCACGTATTTGGCGCTCCCCTTACACATGCCTGTTGGACCTGCAAGGTATTTCATACCAACTAATATCATATACGATGATCAACATTAGCCTTTACGCATTTAAAATCACCCGCCTCGATGTACGCGAAATCATCTCTGCATGCAAGTTTTGCGGCCAAGGGCACGCAAAGCTGGATGTTGTCACCGTCATGCACCTAAATAAGCAATATCCATTAACGGATTTTCTACTGCTTACAGTAAGCGAACATGCTGCCAATGAAAAATATATGCAGTACTATTGTAAACAGTTGCGTTAGGTGAAATTCGGCTAGCGCGTATTTATTTCTGTATATTTGGATCCAAACTTTGTGCTCAATGTCGTTACTTCCGCATGCAAGTCTGTGACGATCGGCGTTTCGGCTGCAAACGCCGTAGAGCGACCGCAGGAGCTGGCAACTGTTCCTCCTTCAGTTCCGCCTATCGAAATGAAAGAAACGTCCGGCGCAAGAGCTGCGCCACACTGGTGAAGAGCTTTTCGCGTTCGTCCAGTTTCTAGACTTCGTAATTAAGCGAAATCAGTGGACTCTTCGGGGTGGATTTCTCGGAACACGCAAGTTCTAGGAGAAATACACCAAATGGAGAAGTCACAAAATGCGACCGCTATTATCTTTCAGACATAACCATGCACAGGAGCAGCAGAGGCTGAGAAGTTAATCGGTGAATTTTGGTCAAATAGGTGATTGACGATGACAATTATTACGTCACTTTGGGTCTCTCTGTCTAGGCAGCATATACACAGCTGCATTTAACGTACCACTTGGCGCTTATTTATAAAAATATGTAAACCTAAACTGTCATCGTCATTATTTTTACGCATTCGAAATATTATCAACAGGCGTATGTCCTTTTTTCATATCGGCTACTGTAAACAACTTTGATTTTCCAAGAATGTGGTGATAGTAAATGTCATACCTTGTCCTGAATGGGGCAAATCTGCGCCTTTCGCGTCCAGTGCCAAATGCCTGGACACACCGCAAAAAGGCATCCGTGATATAGTCGCTATTGTACTGTTGGACGCTGATAATTTTTGTCCTGAGCCCGCCGGATGCGCTCAACATTTATTCCTTCCGAAACATTGCTGGGACAGTGACGGAGCCAATTGTTGTCTAGCATGCAACACAATCTGGCTGCAAATATTTAGCACCGATAACCCGGATACAACTACTCGGTCGTTGTGCTTACGGGCGTTATTATTGGCTCCTAATGCTACAATATATACTGAGCTAAAATGTTGAAAATATGTGTGAAAATTTACTTTTTCACTGTCAACGTGGCATTAGGTAGCACACGGAATATTTGAAAACTGTCAGAAGGCGCGGCATACACAAATAAGATGATATTGCTCTGTTAATATCTCAGCTCCTTTAGAAGTTACGTACGAAGCTCCGCGGTTGCTCAGTGGTTATGGTGCTCGGCTGCTTACCCGAAAGACGCGAATTCGATCACGGTCGCTGTGGTCGCATTTAGATGGTAGTTAAATGCTAGCGGCCCGTCTACTGTGCGATGTAAGTGCACGTCAGTGGTCGAAATTAACCGGAGCCGCCGAGTGCGGCGCTCCTTGTAGACGTAGTCGTTTTGGGACGCTAAACCACATAAACCATGAAAGGTATTCTAGTCGACGGACGCTCAGGATTTGAAGAATTTCATTTGTGATGTTCATGACCAGTTAGAACTTCAAGATACCTTTGTGAAAAGAAAAAAAAAACGTTATATGTGCGCCTAGGCAAGGATCAATGTCTCTTACTAGAGTTCAAATTCGAATTAAAACATCTATATCCATTCGTCGCGCTTCTACGCTTGCAGACGTGCGATAAAAAAATTATTATGAAAAGCAATTGAAAGTTAGCGCCATGAGCCCCCACTCTGAGTCTTCGACCATCTGTTGTGCGCTCTGACAGATATTTTTTCGCATTGTTAATTGTTCCGCTGAACCTGCTGCTTTTGAGTTCAGAACATTCCTTACAAGGAAATGAGCAGACAGAAAAAGAAATATCATGGAGCCGCCAATCTAGCACGACGACAGTTCCTTGGTATGACGCCTGCCATCTCGAGAGCTTGTCTGTTTTAACAAAGGTTTAGTCCTTTGACTTACCAAAACGTCATGTGATGCGGCGAACTTTTCTGCTCACCTCAGGTTACCGGGGTCAACGTTGAGATAAAAGAACCACGAAGCTGCATGGCAAAGGAGTTTGATATTCTGGGAGCAAAATCCCTTCAGAATGAACTTCTGTATTCTTTCATTGGCAGCTCTGTTTAACCTGTTCCTAAGCTTTACTGACTACCGTGTATGCGCAGAGCCTCCAAATGGAAACTGCCAGAGAAATGTTTCCGCTGCTCAAGACATCTTCAAGGTAAAAGCGTCATAAATGCTTCTTAAAAAAGGTCTTTCTGCTCTGGTGAACAGAAGTAATTATTTCAGAATGCGATGCATCTGATGACCAGCGTAGAAAGTCATGCTCACCTTAGCCTTTCTGTGAACTATCATCGTGTATCTTTGATAAATTCATTCAGAAAGACTGTGATTATAACGTTTAAAAGAAATGTGCTCTTGGAATCGGTGTCATCATTTCAGTATTTGCTGTAAAACTAATTCATTTTGTTCCTGAAGAATTCGATTGTCCTGAAAGTCGAATAAGAAAGGAACACCAAAGAAAATGTTTATTTTCTCTTTTTGAATTTTTCTAAAACCATAGTTCCGCTGTCTCTCTGGTGCATTATTTGGGGAGTGTGGGTCTATGTTCTGTCGTATATGCTGTGTCTTTCCGCATTTCTCTCGTCCTATCTTTTGCGGTGTCATATTTGCCTTGTCTCTCATAACTTTCTGCCTATAAAATGTTATAACTTGTCACGCGATCATGGAATGAATATAATGGCGTCATTTGAGTTTTATTCCGCGGCTGCAGAGCAGTTTGGCTCAATGCATTCTCTCAATCTCAATTATTGCACAGAAACTACTCGATTTTTTTTCTTGCAATATTCACTTGAACTTCATGTCGAACCCTTTGCAAGGCTCCTTAAATGAAAATTAGGCAATGCGAATTTCCTAAAGCATGTGAAATTTTTCAGATGGGCGCTTTGCTGTATTCACACTGCGATCCGAAGAATTCGGATTAGAAACACTTGGGTTTAGAATCAGACTTAAAACGAAGAATGCTTGGCACCGTCGCGGGAGGGCATTTGCGGTGCAAAGGATATATCAATGAAGTGCGCACTTGAGCTATGACATAATTTTACCTTATCTCCTCACCAAATTCACTCGAAAACCTAAACCAAGGTGAAACTGACCCTAGATCGTAATCTAAAGCCGGCATGGACACCCATAAAATTTAGGAGTCATGAACCTATTTGTCCGAAAAACATCCCCCCAGAGGCGAGAAGCTAGTCGTTTAATGGGCAGAAGCCCAACACCAGAGCTCTCAAAATTACACTGCGTAGGCCGCAGCCGGCCCACGGGTGCCTCCCGATCGGAGTACGGGTGGCAGCGATCGTTCTGATAAAAGTCGGCCTCCCAGCAGGCCGTTTTTATCTCAACCACACTCCTTCGGACCACCATGCTCTGTGTGGCCGTGTCCCTACCGATAAGCCTTGATATTTCTTGTCTGTTTCCCGCCTTCGTCGCCATAGGAAAACATCTCTGACATATGCGTCTGGGCGGTGTCTTCTTAGGCTCTACCCACCTCTGCTACAGGACGTGTGTCGATGAAACCGCCGGCAGTGAAACCAGGTTGTTTTGTTCGTACTCAAGTAGCACACAATAAGGGGCCCTACATACCTACGTAGCACCGACGCCGGCTCCCTCTGTGAAATAAGTGGACAGCTCAAACAGACCTTCACCTTTGATTCTGCATGGTGCCCATAACGTTGCTGCTAGGGCTACCTCAGACCGCATTCGTACATCTACACCGCATCGATCCCTTGTTGAGTACATTAGGACAGATGTAACGTCCATGTGGGCTCTGTGTAGAAAAAAACTGCTAGCATAATGGGGCTGCACAAACAAAAGCGCTGTAGGTTTCACGCAACCCTTGGCAGGGCTGGAAAGCGGGCGTGCCCAAATGCTGCCCACGTTGGTCCCGCTTTGGGGCATGAGTGCAGTAGCGGCGTCAATATTGACGCATGCTGAAACAATATCTCCTACCCCAAATGAACCTGAGCACATGAAATTCTGTAGGTCCCAAATAGGCCCTGGTAAGGCTGAAAAAATGACGTGCCCATATTTCTTTATTTATTTATTGGAAATACCTGCAGCGCCCGAAGGCATCATTGCAGGGGGGATGAGGATACATAACAGAAGAATAGGCCAGAAAAAAAAAGAGGAAGAAAAAAAAAGCAATACAACCAGGCATGACACAGCAAATACAAAATTAATGAAATATGAAACAACAAAAAGACATGACGAAAAAAAAAGCCAACTGACCAAATAATGCTTGACCAACAAGAACGAAGACCGCGTGATTAAAAAAGCCAAAAGAAAGCCAACTGCGCACTCTCTATCACATGCACATTGCTCTATTCTAGCGTAATTAACGATTAAAAATATTTAACGATTAAAAATTATGTACCGATCAAAATTAATTTTTTTGATTTCTCAGCGCATCGAAGCCAATGGAAGCAGACTGGAATAATTGAGTTTGTTTTAACCGCCCAGTACGATGTTTTATGCCTGCAGGTGACAAATTTTACAATCCTTTCTGATGTACTGGTGTTCAAACGCATGCTGCAATTGGAATGCTTCTTTTCCTTTGCAACTTCGCTCTCAGGTGGGGAGGAAATTGCAGTTTTAATAGTGGCTTCTGCGAGACCATCATTTCATGTATGACGGGTTTTGGCGTGTATTTGCGTTAGATTGCGTCTTTTCTTTGTTGAGATTGCGTGTTTTGAGCATTTATATGCCGGAGAACGCAAGTCAGAGCACTGATTTTTTTCGGGACTTGGTTGTATAGCACCTATACGGCTGCTATGTCATAACAGTGGACGATTTTGACTCCGTCTTTTCTGGAACGCTCACGAGCAGGGCTTCGGTTCGGGTCGCTCTAGCTGGAACGCACGTGGCGTGCAGCGCCTTGTTGAGCAGTTTGCGCTTCATGACGCGCACGAGCTAGTGCATGGCTCATGGTTCTGAGGGACATCGAGTCGGTGTTCATTGGCGAGCTGCCATGAACGCGAGTATATGCAGCAGGTGCTCTCTGCACACCTGACGGCTATGAATGTTGTTGCCTCGCCCATTAACGCCTGGTTATATTTGACTCCCGGCCGGCCATGCTCACGCTCTCTACCCCTGACACTGCCACATTTCGCCTATAGCGCTTCGATGTGCGTCTACTGCACGATTCGCGTTCACGCTAGAGCTTGTCGCGTACACTGGATGATTCGATAGATGGCGGCGGCGACAGCTCATGGGATAGGCTCAATTAACTTTGGCGTATACATTGTTCAGTAAAGTACAGTGCGCTGCGTCGCCGCGTGTCTCAGGAACTCGAAAACACGGCTGCGAAGCTGCGCATCGCGCAAAGGGCAGACTGGAATTCCGCTCTGATGCCTGCATGGTGTGACGAGCTGTACAGCCGGTACCTGTGTCGCCCCTCTGCGAAACCTGAACTGCTGCGCTTTGCGCGGCATTATTACACTCATAGCTCGGGGTTGAGCGGAATGCCCTCCTCTGCTCCTCATCAAACCCATGACTGCATGCGTTTTTTGGTGCACTTTAGAGCTAGAGCGTGTTCGGACATCTCAGTTGATGTATGATGTATGTTGGCCGGGTTGCCGGTGGTCAGGCGGCTGGTGTGCGAGGCAGTTTTCGCTTCTTACTTTAGAGGAGGTACGGGCAACTCTGCAGTCAATGAAGCGTGCGTCAGAGCTTGGGCCAGATGGGTCCCCTGTAGAGCTCTTTTTAGGTTTCTGGGGCATCATCGGTCCGGAACTCCCCAGTGTTCTTCGTCAGTGTTTTTAGCATTCAGACTTCCCTGCCAGTTTTGGGAGAGGGCGGATAGTTTTGTTGTCAAGGAGTTATCCGGGGTCGTCTCATCGGGAGGAATGGCAGCCGATCACACTTCTGAATGTCGACTACAATGCTATTGCTGCCATTCTGGTCCGACGTGTGAGGGGTGTGATGGCCTCCCTCATTGGTTGCCATCTGGTGTGCTCTACACCGCGAAGGGAAATCCAGAGCTTGTCGTATATCACGCGTCACACTAGAGACTCCTTACAGAGACATTTTGATAGTGGCATACCTGTGTATTTAGATCAACATAAGGCTTTCGATCGGCTGGAGCATGGCTACATATTCGGTACTCTGAAGCTTTTAAGTTTTCGCGGAATTTTCTGTCTCAATAAAAGCAGGTATGAGACACACTGGCAGTGGACGGGTGAGAAAATTCCACTTTTTCTGTAACCCGTCGTTTGCCCTCTCATCTCGTCTGTTTGCTCTTAGCTTGGAGCCTTTTCATAGAGACGTCATTAGTTACCAAGGCATCATCGGCTTCCCTCTCCCTAGTTGTCAGGCACTACGAGAATCCGCTTAAGCCGACGACACTACGTTGTATCTACGTGATGAAGCGAGCCACCAACCTTGCCTTCATCTTTTTTACAGTAGGGCAGGTTGTCTGGGGCCGACCTCAATTGGTAAAAAAAGTAAACATCCTTTACTTGGCCGGCGAGAAGCACGCCTCAGCGATGCTCTGCAACTTGCCAACAGTGAGAGCATCCGTATCCTGGGCGTTGAGCTCTTGAGGCTATTCCCCTCAAGGCATTTACCTTGGCGGTCACTGACATAAAGGCTTTTATCACTTTTATTGTCATTAATGACCATCACCATTATTTATTAACATCCTTTACCATTCCAGTATCGCTAAAAGTATCACTTAGATATCGCTATCCCTAACGACTACTTTATCGTCAAATGTCTTTGCTTCATTGCTTATGATCAACAATTACCCTCTTATCATCTGTTGATGACTACATGCGAGACCATGGTGATGTCAAGAAGCTTTGTTATAACTTTTGTTAGTCAGCGCCGCCAGGTTGCCTTGCTGATGAGCCATGCAATGATTTCGCATGAAAACAAATTCCAGCTGAACGGGACGACAAACAAGTGCCGAAGGCACCGGCGAACTGCCAACCGGAAAACAGCCTGCGCTCGAGCTCTGTGCAGCCAAAGTTCTCTGGGTCCCCATGGCTATACAGATAATTATTACAAAAAAACCAGAGTAATAAAGAGCATGACAGACGCGTTGACGTGCCATCGCCAGTAGGTACATAAAAAGAAGAATGTACAACCGCGACGACATGCACTGACCACCAATACGACTGCCATGGGCAGGAGTATTTTCGTTTTTCTGCCACGTTTCTTTTTCATTTGTTTCTACTGACGCTATTTAGTTCAAGCACAAGCCCCCTCTGTTAACACAAATAGACGGACACCCTTCGTTATTGCGGTGTTACATAACGCTACAGGGCCTCCTCTGCGCCTCCGCCTTGAGACAGGGTTTCTGCCAAAGCGTTGAGCAATTGCGCTTCTGCCTGAGAGCCAGCTTTATTGTAGTCTCAATATCACGCCACCATGTCGAACGCAGCGCCAACGAAATGACAGTCTCATGACACAACCTTTTGGGGAGCGCGCGACGCACCAAATGGCAACTCCGGCCAACATATCAGAGCAAGCGCCGAATCTTTCTCGAGTTCGCTTATATAAGCCCAGGCGCGCTGGGGCCGAGTCTTTTTGCTTTCTTTTCACTCGCGAAACTACACGACCTAATCAACGGTGTAAAATACTCACTCTTAGTTGCCTGTCGCCTAATTTCTTGAAGCTAGCCTCGATAATAACACTTATTCAATCCCCATCACGCTAGTCCGAGCACAGCTAGACCTCCTTGTAAGAGCAGAAACGGCGCTGTCGGGACGCAGCATCGAAGCCTCAGCATGCGACATCAGGGAGGTGCATGAGCCAGAGGAGAACCTCATGATTGGCTTATTTACCTTTAGTTGCGAACAAATGTACCGGTGTTGGAAGCGCCCACAAAATTTGTAGAAATAAACGATGAGGTGACAGATACAGATATTCACAGTGCTCCTTCACTTTTTCTTTTAGAGGCAAACAGGCACAGAAGAAAAATAGACAGAGCGTGCCAAATGTTCAAAAATGAACATGGAGTTAGTTGCTTATTCATTCTATGCGGAAAAAAAGAAATCATGTCTTCTATTTAAGGAAACCGTTGCGGTCCTATAGGAGTACAGCCTTTGTCGATACTACGGGGGAAAGCTTATAAAATAATTGAAACTGGTTGGACCAAAGCGTGTGGACAAGTACGCAGCCCTGATACGAGCTGTGCAATCACAACGAGATCCGGTATCGAGAGGACTGAAATAATAAAGGTATAATGGCTGGCAAAGTATGACATGGCGCATGGGTGCCCAAAAAGGAGATGTGCTTTACTGACGGTAGAATTGCAAAGGAATTTGTGGTCAGAGTGGCTTCGTGGCTGCTTCGCACAAAAGTATTACTAAGAAACGTTAGCATACATTTACTGCTGTTCCACTCAAAAACTACGTCACGGGGCGAGCTAATGTCTAACAAATTGCAGAGATATAACACGTTCACGAACTATCTTCTGGATTTAGATGTGGATGTGTCCGCGAATTTGACACAGCACAAATTGTTGTGTTCATTCCTGGTTTGTATTCAGAGTTCAACATCTCGCAGAAACTCGCTGCCCTCGAAAACATGCACGGCAAGGTAACGGCAGAGGACATGGATTCGTATACACCCTATGCGCGTGCAGCTTAGAGTGATAGCAGTAGCTTTAAGTCTTCATTTGACTATAATTTACAGGCCGAGCATGTGGACCACTTGAGCGACCAGTCGTCGCTGTTCTTCTTTCTCTTCAGTGCCAAGCTAGCCCAGCAAGGTGGCGATGGATTGAGAAGGAACGAGACTGCAGAGCGGCTGGGCAATACAAGAGGCAATGGGCCAGGTCTGCATGGATAGAGGGGTAGTGGGGATAGGAAGGGCCCGTTCAACAGCGGTATAAGAATTGGCGGGAAGGGGTGATTACTGCATTCATTTGAATGTGCCGAGGAAGGCGAGCCTCCGGCACATTGATGAGGGGGGGGGGGGTAAAGACGTTTGTCAAGGCGGAGCTCGTGATTGACCTTTCATGGCGGGGCGCATGGTGAGTCTTCCACCGTCTTCCGAGGGCTTCGGCCAAGGGATCAACGGCGAGCTGATGGGCGAGCTGATAGGCTAGCTCATTTCCGTCAATCCCTGAGTGCCAGACACCCAAGGGAGCAAAACTGTGGAAGGCTGTAGTGCGTAGACCGCTCTTTCGGCCTCCTGTTGGAGTGAAGTGGACAGGGAGTGGTTCTGTATGTGGCAGATAGCGGCATAAGTGTCTGAATAGACTGTGTACTTTGGAGAGAGGGAAGCAGGGCAAATGACTGGAGGGCATGCGCAATGGCGAGGACCTCGAGGGACAATGCGTCCGGAAGGCGCTGGTGCCGCCCGCTGGTGTGGGTTTCGGGCGCAGGGAGGTGGGGATGGTACTGGGCGTAGCCACGGGAAACTCGAGGACGCAGGAAAGAGGCGTCCGTTTAGGCCACACCCATGGTATCAGAGAGGGAAATTGTGATGCGCGGCCGCATGACGGTTGCCAGCGTGCAGGACGGGGGGACATGTTGGTCGGGAAGGTGACGATACGAAAATTGTGAGCCGGCGTGGGAATAGGATAGGTAAAGGTTGTGACGGGACAAGAAATGGAGAGGTACCCACCTGATAGATTAACCACTGACCCTGACGGGTAAAAGAAAGCGTGGAAGCGGTGAGTCATGGTGCAGAGTTAGAGGAGAACGGAGATTATAAAAGAGGCCTTCGGTAAAGACCTTATTGATAGAGGTAGTTTTAGAAAGGTTGAGAGCTGCCTTGTGAGGCCCACATAGGCATATTTCAAGCGTCCAGCACCGAGACAAAGAATGATAAGAACAACACACGTAAGGCGCATTAGCAACTGACAATTTATTTCTTGTTGCACAGATAAACTACAGCAGCCAAACAAGAAACATGAAAAATGTCATCATGCACAGAACATGAGCACACCCGCAATACCATCGCCGTTCATGAGCTCATCCCTAGATATGCCAACTCCTTTCACGATAGCGATGTCGAAGGATTACTGATGCATGATTCACCGCGCTTTCTGATTTCCATAGCTTCTAATATTTCCCTTGGTAATTTCGTTTTCCGCTCTAGTCAGTACGGAAGTCTTGCTCAAGTCAGGCTAGCATCCATGCTTTTTGGAGTGAATACTTATATGCACAGAATGCTCATAGTCCATCTTATATTGGTGCTCATACAGCCTATCATTTACAAATCTTCCCAATTGCACAACGTATGTGGACCCACAGTTGCGTGGAATGAAATATACTACTCTCTTATCTCAAATGACGTGCTTCTGGTCATGATTCTTACCACAGATCGGCTCTCTACGGGCCGAGATTACATTGGCCCACATCAATCTGAAAAAAGCCCTTTTACGCCAGCCCTTGCTCCCACCTTCTTTAGATTCTTTAGATTGGATTTAGAATCACAGCATATTTAGTTCTAGGAAGTCTTGTTTGAAGTTTGTGTGCATCTTCTTGTTTCTTAAGCTTCTTGAGCATTTTTTTGTGACTGATGAAATGACATCGTGAGGATAACCCAACTCTCTGAGGCGGCGGACCTGATATTGGAAACTGCTTTCATTTCATTTCATTTATTTTACCCTCAGGGCTTTCGCATTATAGAGGGGGTGGGGCAGTGAAAAATCAATACATAGATAAAAAAGAGCGCTATATATACGAACAATATCGAAAGATGCTAAAGAC
>JARKHS020017210.1:0-175860 GCA_030143305.2 Amblyomma americanum
TCTAGCCACGCCAAGTGCTGACAACAAAATGGCCGAAAAAGGAAGTGGATATTGGCCTCAGGAAGAAGAATTTCAGCATAAATGGGCAATACGTCCCTAAGAACCTTTGTGTCGTCACTGTCGAATTCCTCTGCACGCTCTTCTATAGGGCGGCTCATAAACTCTAACGAGATATTCCTATATCTGTGCCAATGAGGCCATAGAAAGAGACACTGGCTTCGTAGGCGTACACTTAGGAAAGCTAAATGGTATTAGTATTGAATACATTCTTTAATGAGCTGCTGGATTTTATGACGGTATAGAAGAGTGCACAACAGAGGGCAGAGAAAGTACGTGATAACCACATCAACCAACTGAAAAAATGTTCATTTCTATTTAGGCAATGCTTAAGCGGACGATGCCGCAGTTCCGGAGTGTAATAAGTTCCCTCCTAAATTAGGGTCTAGTGCGACGCCACTCCTTGCTGTCAAGCCGCCGCGGTGGCTGAGTGGTTATGGCGCTCGGCTGCTGGCCCGAAAGACGCGGGTTCGATCCCGGCCGCGGCGGTCGAATTTCGATGGAGGCGAAATTCTAGAGGCCCGTGTACTGTGCGATGTCAGTGCACGTTAAAGAACCCCAGGTGGTCGAAACTATCCGGAGCCCTTCACTATGGCGTCTCTCATAACCTGAATCGCTTTGGGACGTTAAACCCCTATAAACTAAACTAAACCTAGCGGTCACAGCGGCCCGATCGGTTCCCCTTTCTTCTGTGATACAGTTTATGGGTAACTCAGGCATGCGCCTGAAAAAGCTTTTTACTTGCAGTCCTGTGAGCAGGAAGCCAGCGAAAATGCTTCCAAACAAAAGTCCAAACACTTAATCGGGCTGAGTCACGCCCACAAAGATATCAATGACTCGGCGACGGCGTAGCGACAAGACTGCCGGCGATCGTCGAACAGAATGCCCGTCGCTCTCGGCCGTGCTCAATTTAAAGCTGATAGCGAACTTTCAAGATACGGCGTTCAAACTTACTGCCAGAGTCTGGAACAATGTAGATTCAGCTCCGCCTGGATGCAATGAATCGAGATAAATCTGGTATCGTCGTGCATCGTCAACAATGCGATAAAAGCGCGTGACGGAAGCTTTTAAGAACGAACAACCATTACATTGTGTTGCATCTATAGCTAGTTGATCTTTCTCAATTAAAAATTGTTTTATCTGCTTTAACACTGAGTAGAAAAAAAGAAAAGTGCTTTTCACTCAGGCCAGTAAAGTGGTTTTTATACAGGTGACTAAATGTTTCCCACAGTGTGGCCTCATACCTTAATTTCTGCCTATTTGAGTGTTGCAGATAAAAGGACAAAAGATAAAGGATAAAAGGTTCGGGTAATGTGCTTGCGTATTGGAGAGCCCTTTAAACAATTTCATTCGGCTAAAGAAATTTCACCTCACACGAAACAAAGATTTTTTGAAGGGAATCAGTGTTTTATCATTATCAGCATAGTTAGAACAGTTTCCTCTTGCAGTGTGCTTTTTTTTTTATATTGAGTTGCGCCTTTTTAGCGCTTCTTTCTCAAACCTACGCTAATAGAAGGATATCTTACGTAAAAGTGGGCGTCTGCTCGCAGCGCAAACCTCCATAAGGCCGAACCGTGGCAGCAATCATGAGTTCCCACCACATGATGGATCGGCTTCTTAGAGAGCCTGCGGTTGTTATCGCCAGAAACGACCTTTCCTAGGCGGTTTTTGAATTTTATCGCAAGGAAAAAAAATTGTTGGTTCACTTCTGTTTTGCAACTCGCAGTTTACGGACAAAGGAATATTTTCTAGAAAGTTGAAATGAAAAATGCGCGCAACAGAACGAACCATAAAATACTCCTTGTGACATTTGCCGGCAAACAGTACTTTCTCTTTGAAGGTCGGAAATATCTTGACGTCAATGCGATTAGGTGACTAGCAGCGTATTCAATATACTTATTTATAGAGGTTATCGCTATAAATATTGATGGCATAATATTTGTTTCAACACAAAGACTCTGTTGTGGCAATAGGAAATTCTGTCTTATATAAACCAACGGCCAACTCTCCACCACAAGCCAGTCCTTTGGACGCTTTTTATTGGAAGCGGAGCGCTGCTATTGGTAAGTTACTTCGAATCCAAAATCTCTAGCTATATGATGGTCGGCGTCCACAGCAATGTGCCAGTGCACTGATTTTGAAGCTAGATTCTTCCGTGGCACGTAGCTCATAGACAGCTTTCCAGTTTTACTCATACTGAATACCCTGAAGCTATAGCCGGCCTGTATCAGAGCTCGTTCTGGCACTAGCTGCGCACAGCTCGGTAAGAATACGAGGCTTCGGCATCAGACGCCGAGCGAGAAGCTTTCTTTTTATGCATCCCCATATGCCTGAATGTATTAGCACGTACAGGCCACAGACGCAAAGCGAATTTTTTCCAATTTAACGCACAACCCCCCTTGGCGCAGCGCTTGAATAGCACGTGACCCTGCTAGGAATCCAGCTAGGGATCCTAATCTTTCCTTCTCACTGTCAGTCTTTTCTCTGTAGATGAACACAACACAACAGCCAATCACAGAATTGTGTGTAACACGCTTTTTTGTTCAGAATGCACAAGAATCACGAACCATTAGTACTCAGGCTCACTCATTGCTTCAAATCCAGTCGATCTCTGGAAACGTATACCATGCATTTTTTTAGCTCTATTTGGTGCAAGTAACTCTGTCAGCGATTTTGTTTCGTGGTTGTGAGTATTGACGGGTGCCACGATATTAGTGGACAGTAATTCAGAGAATATTACAGCACTAGAGGATGAAGATTTTGTGAGTAGCAGTAGATACCTTTCGGAGTTCTGATAATTCATGACCTGAACCTCGGTGATATAGGAGCGATTGCCCGTTGATGTTACAGGGGTACGGATTACTTCCAAGAAATGATGGCTAAGAAAATGTGCCAGCACATGGGAAAAATCACGAAAAATCGTGAACGCTCTTCAAACCAGAATTATTTCTATTTCTGGAAGGTACACGACGAATAACAGTAATTGGTTAACATAGAAAGAGGCGCAGGATAAAATCATATCTCTTCACTTAATTTCCGTCTAGAATAAATGCTATAAATACCTTGATAATAATTTATTCAGCGTTTTCATGAAACTATTCAGTTAGATTTCTCTGCCTAAAAACAAATGTAGTTTTATACCAGGCGAGGATCACAACAACACTTTTTAAATGCACTTTTGTTACAAACGCAGCGTATGCTTCTCCTGGGAATTTAAACAGATGTAATTGGCTGCCGTACCGAAATAATGTCATCGCCCAATGCCTCTACAGATTACTGGATAATTTGAAATATTTGTTTTGTCAGAACTTTCCTTCCCATATAAAATTGCACAAACTTGAAAAAACAAAACACGTTTTTCTTTAATGTTTGCGGAAATCCTCAGTGCTCTTTTGCTTGTTTAAGAATGTGCAGCGAAAGCTTTCGAAATAACGAAGCAAATTCTCCTCTAAACATGTAGCTTGTGAATTAATCCAAACCCGAAATATTGCGCGAGAAAATGGCCTTTTCGACGACACTATTTTGTTTGTTAGGGTTCGGCTTTTAGGCTTTTTAGCAGCTTACCCAGTATTTAGTTCATTCAATGGTAAGTTAGGGGCAAAATATGAATTTTGTATTCACCATTCTTTAACTCGAGAGAGCTTCATGTGACGTGCCTGCATATATCCATTTTGACATGGTTATTAGTCGCCATCTGCAGGCGCCACAAAAAAAGCACCGCACACTTCTCTGAGTAGGGAGAATGGTAGGCTGTCTGCTTTATGGTGGTGAACTTTACCTGTGATGAATCAGTAGTATGTAGCCTCATAATACAATCGGCTTCAGCTCGACCCCCTTAAAATGTCTTAAAAAAAACTAGATAAGTTTCCTACAGCATAAAGGGACGCCCTACCGCAGTCAGCACAGTAGGGCAATCCAGGCGGAAGCAAAGTTTAACCCTTACGCTTTACTCTCCAAGGAATAAAGAAACGGTTATATGCTGAAATGGTAAGCATGCACATAGAGCATTTAAACTTTTTCGTTACTGCAAGCTCGCTTGTGTACACTTTGCCTTTCACAAATTTTGCAGGTAAGGCGACAAATTCAGCATCACATCGACGATGAAGATCACATTTGTGTTCCTCGCCTCCTTTCTTCTGGGAGTCTCCTGTTCTTATTATTCTGAACTTGAAAGTTGTGAGTGATCCGAATAAGTGTTAAACATTTACCTTTACACCCCCGCACCCTTTGCAGATCATGTATCAAACAGGAAGCTTTGCGCACCGACGCATGATGAAATTTCATTGATTTTGCGGGCTACTAATAATAATAGCGAATTTCCCAAACTCCTTTTTTTTGCCTAAAATCATCTTGTGGGGCGTACAAAGGCAAGGCGTATATACTTTATTACAAACAATGTGATTTCCCCTGTTTTTACAACAAAAATTTAAACCATGTCTGCAATGTTGCCCAGAGTTAGGGCTACGCGTGAACTCTTCCTTAAGATATCTTTTTCATAAAGAAAAAGAAGAAAACTTTACGATGAGTGAGCCCCAGCACATTAACATAGCTCCTAAGTTGTACTGACCATGAGAACCGATTCCTACAGGTCAGTAATTCTTTTATTCAGTAAATTGAGTCCGGAGTCTGTTGGAAAATCCCCACAGTGTGGTTTGATAGCAATCACGAATAACATAAGGCCACCCTCCGCCCTTGAAGAAGAAAGGCCTCTCCTCTACATCTAGTATTAACCGTTACCTGTACCATTGGTCGCTAACCTAACTCCACTAACCTAACTAGATAGGTACCATCCAATCCCCCCCCCCCCCATCGTGCCGCTTGTCTCAGACACTCCTGCTAGTTTCCAAGGACACTCAATTTTTACTCCCCGCTTTACATGTCACAATCGCGACTCCATGCGTTTGCCAAGAGTCAGCACCTGGATGCGGACGCCATCGCTTCAGCAAACAGATGCAAAAAAAAAAGAAAGAAGGCTTTAAAGTGCCGCTTGGCATCGGTGTAACGGGGGCATGTGACAAGCCAAGGGGAAAATCACATTAATTTTATTTTGTTGGTTTTTCCAGGCGTCTGTTGACTAGGGGACGTGTGTATACAGGGTGTGTCACCTAAAACTTTGCACATTTTCTTTAAATAGGCTTCTCGAGTTATACGAGCGCTTTTTTCGGCATACAATTTTCAGCGGTGTAGTGCATCAGAAATCATCTGAGTCTTGTGAGCTAGCAGCCTTGTTAACCAATATTGAATAGTCAACTGTTTAACTATTACTGTTAGGCTCCCTAATTATCGAGATGCATGTAGCCCACCATAATTAATATCATTTACTCTCGGCGCTGTCGCCCAACAATTTTCGCCTACATCGCGGCAAAATGCACGTGGTTTCGAGAAGCTTGCAGGCAAAACAACCTATCTAGTGCACGTAACTCGTCAAGTGGACAAAATAAGTTGGGCCACAGCACAGAGGGTAAATGCATTTTTCAAATTTTCAAAATTGATGTGGATATTACGGAATGTAGATATTACTTACTTACGCTTCTCAATAATAGTGAGAATAAAAGTTATGGTGATAAAGTTAACTATTGAATACTAGGTTACCTGCGAGTTAACTAAAACCAGCTAAGTTAGCTAAGAGGCACTGATTAGGATGTCTGAGCTGTATTCTGACGTACCTCACCACTGACAATGTTATGCGGAAAAAGTGATCTAACTCAAAAACCTTATTTTTAAATATTGTATAAAGTCTTAGGTCAAACACCTTGTATAAAGGTACGGGCACTGTAGCGGTCAGCGTAGCTTCGTCGTCTGCTATTTGCTTCGTGTTTTAGTTTATTTCAGTTCTCTTCAGTCCCTCGAATGGAATCAACCAGTCAAGCAATTTGTCTGTATGAGCAGCCGCCTCTCGACTAAGTATTATGCTTTCCCGTAATCTAGGAGCGTAGTACACAGTATTTCCCCCACTGACTTATTACATTCGTAGATATTCTCCTTTATTCTTCCTGAGAAGTATATAATATCTCAGTTGTCCAAGGGTTGTCTTGGAATGTTGCCTATAAATACTGCACTATCAGTACAGCGCGCAAGAAATAGGGACAAAGAATGATGCAAGAGATACGAGACACCCACCAGCGGTGACTACACTGAATTCATTTCGGAGCAAAGTACAAATTGCTCAATATGGGGGAGAATGCTGAGCTGCACGAAATGGTTGCCATTTCGTCTACTTTCTCAAACTGCTCGTCCAACCAAAGATTAGCAACGCTGCACACATACCACTTCGATGAAAACTGGAGGAAAAAAGTCTTCCTCTATGCACCCCTGAATTCTATGCCTGCTGGCTTGTTTGATAGGAATATGGTAACAAGCCCCTCATTTATTTCAATCTGCGTCTGCAAAACGCTTCCAGGTAGTGAAGGTGCACGTAGCTAACACGAAATTGGTGCTTATCCACTCGTGCTGTGTGGGACGCCAGGGGGCGACATCCGGGGATTCAGCCTCCGGATCGTCAGATAACAGCCATGTTCCTCTAGACTCCCGTGTTCCCCTGTGGATGCGGCGCTGAGAATAGAGATAGCTACCCGCCGCAGCATGCACATGCTTCCTCACCACGTTAAATGAATATACGGCACAAACGCAGACGATGGGCAGCAAAATTCGATCTGGATGTTGCAATAAATTCGCCTTGACATGACAAAGCTGCGAAAGAGTTAGGAGAGAGGCGTATTTGACAGCTCCGGAATTAATTCGAGCAGTTTGGGTCCTTAATTCTGCGCTCACACATTGACGCTGGCATGGAACGGCTGTGCACTTCGCGTTCACTAAAACATGGAGGCCACGGCCAGGACTATTTTCGCCGCCTTTGCGTCAGCAGCCGACGCGATATTGTCGGTCAGTTTTTGTAGACATGCTTCTCGGTTAAGTATACATTTTTTCAGTCGACTTAAAGTTTTAATGCTTTCATTAGGAAATTGCACCCAAAATTCTAATGGCGCTAGACCAGTGCCCACCAGCTTCAGTACAATTTCATGTATATGCTCCCGTTCAGTTAATCGGCAGTACCCAGGTTCGAACCCGACCGTGGTGGCCGCGTCTCGATGGAGCCGAAACGTTAAGGCACCCGTGGGCTGTGCGCTGTCAGTGCACGGTAAAGATCAACAGGTGGTCTAAATTATTTTGAGCCCTCCCTTACCGCACCATTGTTCCTTCCTTCTCTTAGTCCCTCCTTTATCCCTTCCCTTACGGCTCGGTCACAGGTGCCCGCCAATATGTGAGACAGATACTGCGCCATTTCCTTTCTCCAAAAACCACCTTTCCTGAATCTCCCAATTGACTGCCTTGAAGTTAGCGTCATTTAGAGCCTATGCTAAAAAAGCAGGGCATCATGTTAGTTTATACTGGCATAAGTGCAACATTTTCAAATGGTTTAAAAGCTATACTCCGACATTTTCATACAGTCTTTGTCGATGCTAGAAACCAAGTTGTCTGTTCTCGCAGTGGTTGTTATCGCACTATGCCGGATCTAAGCGACAGATACGCAGCAGCAAGGCAACGTTGCAGTAGCGAAAGCACCGTACACATCAGCTAAAAGAAGGTCATCAGGCTCCCATGACTTCAAGTGTCGCTCGATTTGTCTGGTGTTCAGTTGCTGCGGAATTGTTCGACTTCGAGCTCTGATTTGTAAACTGGCAGAAAATCTGCACTTTACAATTTTTGTCATGTAACTTTATGTGACCCGACAGAGTTAGAGCCAGGAGTCTAGGCTCTGCGCGGACGGAAAACACCGATGACTCGTCTTAGGTGGATTAAAAATGACCCGATTATTTACAACTTTACAACGGCTTCGGAGAAAGAACGCAGAGAGCAGCGTGTTTACTAAAGGCAGAGACAGCGCGCACTTACATAAGAGAAGCGCGCCTTATGTAGCGGCGACGCTTCCTGGTGTGTGCTGCTGGTATTATACGACACAGCAGGGCTCACTCCACGATCATCGTCTGGAAATTTAATTGCTCTCCAGAGTCCCGCAATTGTCATAACCAGCAGCGCGGCAAGAAGATGACTTCGCGAATCAGAAGTATATTTCAGGTGCCCGTTGTGTATCACGCCTTCGGCAAGCCCTCCGATCATAGGCAATTCTCACTGCCTCGGTAAAATTTTCTGCCGCCTGCCTTAGTGCCTCAGTGTAAAATTTATTACCTTGCGATGCTGACGCCATTTTGCCAAACTGATTACGCGGTAGTCGTCCCTACTGGCGACAGTCATGCGCGTAAGAAACAAATGAAAGATTTTTTAACGTTTTTACTGAATATTGCCGACAAACGAAGTTTATGGTTATTTTTGTATAAATAAACCACTGAAGTGTGTGTTTCATTTCTAAAAACATACAACGAAGTAAGCTTTCGTGCTCAATATTTTTCTATAAATCTGTTATCGAGCTTCTCCACCTGTTTAGGTTTAATGCTTCTTTAATTTTATTTTTCATTTTTCAGGGTGCAAACAAACAAGACCTGATAATAGGGGGCTGAATGGGGCAGCAATACGGAAGAAAGATCCTTGCGTAAAAATATACTGCAATGACGGAGATGATCCCTACCCTAGGATTATGTCGTAAGTACTATCTCTGATTTGTGACCTCTTGCCAGCACGGAACTCACCCCGGCATACAGAGTTGCGCATTATGCAAACGTCGAAAAGGACGCTGCAGTATTTGACCTGGTTTATGCCTACAAAAAACTGCTATGGACGCACATATTTCTCTCAATACATTGTCAATGGGCGAAGCGCTAAGAATAGGAAAAAAATTGTCGGTGGTTTAGCCGTGGTTAAACCTGGAGTAACGCGATAGCAACAGCTGGCCGAGTGGAACTTGCTCAGTTGAATTGAAAAGACAGTCTTTCGCCGCTCCGTTTCTCTGGTCATTCCTTCTTCATCTTCGTCCCACTTGACACGGCGCATGCGCACAGCTGTGGCAGCGCGGTTTCGCCGGCGCGCAGCGCCGCCGGCAGCAGTAGCTGCTCCGTGCCACGTGACCAACCACGTGACCAACTACGGCGCCGCGTCGCCGGCAGCTGCTCCGCATAACGTGACCAACCACGTGACCACGTGGCGGTGGCAGGGCCGCCAAGTTGAAGGCTCGAAATACTACCGTAACGCAGCTATCGCTACAAAAGAGGGATTTTTTCACTGCGGCTTTTACAATATGGGTGCGAACTCCGGGCAAATTTTGCCCAGGTGCAAATGACTGGTTCGAGTTATGGTCCACTAGACTGCTTGCCTAATGGCACAGTTCTTTATTGGGATGCGTGTGATCTGAGTTAAATAAGTAGCAGGTAATATTCACCAAACTGTGTAAATAAGGTAAACACAGCACATTCATTTCTCCTCTCAGCCCAGTTGTTTGCAGAAACCAACGATATCAGTGCGCCTTCAAGGAAGCGAACAGAGTTTGGCAGCTTCAGAAAAAAAAAAGTCTGAAACGTATAACATTTGCCATCAAGACGTTTTTTCGGCAGCATTGTGGAGGTAAAACACAGGTCCCACTGCAACGTAGTCAATATTGATTAACTACGTCTCCTAGTACGCGCCAGTCTCACGCGATCATTTCTCTCTTAAGTAGTGCATTCAGCGAAATCGCCTGTTCTTTTAACTGAGAAACTGCGTACAGCAATTAACACTATGTGGATAGCCAAATACAAGCATTTCAATGTTCTTTGGAGGGGTTGTATAAAAAGAGACCGTTTTAAAATATACCGTGTAGAGGGCTGCAGACACTAAGTTTACGTTTTGTGTCTGCTTTTTAATTGAGTGTAGTGCTGCCGTGAACACAAAGCGCCATTTGAAATTTGGTTGCGCTTTCTATGTAACTTGTAATTCACTTTTTGCTGTCTGTTGTTTCGATGTTGTTTCAACTGCTGAACGACCCGACGACATTAAATATGACTTCAAGTCAGAAGCGACATTAAAAACTCTGATTCAGTCGTTGCGATATAGTTGGGGTAAAGGTTAGAGTGAAATTAAATGACTAAGCGGTTATATCGGAAAGATTAGACCGCTTAGAGTCCATGAACGCCGGTGGTAACCAAAAATGCATGCCATAATGCCAAACAACAATGATTTACCGTCCTTAAGTCATTCGCCAATGGCGACCCATGTATAAAGCGGCTCCTTCCGCACGATTCTAAAAAGAAAATGCACGTGCAAAAATTTATCCTCTGGGCACATTTAGGAACACGGATGGATAGTGGCCGTGATTGCATAAACATCGTACTAGCGCACATTTACTTTCTGGGCCCCAAGGCTTAGGTTCAACAAAAAATTATTTTGGAAAGATACAATTCTCGCTGCAGAGCTAACGAGATTCCCAAGCAGTTGATTAGAGTATATATGAAGCCTACGCCTAAACGGATTGAACTTAGATGCATGGAAAATTCAGTAGAGCTGATACTCTGACTCTACTGGAAAGATACAACTTGCTGTTGCAGTATGTCGTCTAACAACGATGTTGTGCATGAGTCCTTTATGAGGCCCTATGAAAAGCTCCAAGATGTTCTTTGTTGGTTTACCGGCAGTTGCTGATGCATGCTCATCCCGCCTCCTTAATGTTAACTGTCGAGCTACCTTCCGCCAGAATAGGACATTTCCTGCGCCTCGCACACTTTCCATTGAGGCTATCAATAAGTGTCTCAGATCTTCAACTATGGTATCCAATCTGAGTCGATACGCATATGAGCTAAAATTAATCGTCTTTATTCCTGAGTGCAGAGTAGTAGCAGTGAGCTCCCACCACGACTATGAAGTTTCTGAGCTCATTTTTAAGCTTCGGAGCACAAAAAAGTAATCATATCAGATTATTTAAGATCAGTATCGTGTACTATAGCAGGGGCAGAGTACAGTATTACGCTATAAAAGCATGATTTTAAAAATTGAACAAATAACTATCAAGAATTACAAACACAGGCAATGTAAGGGCACGAAATAGGAAGAATAAAAGCCCAAATCAGCGGATGTCACGTGCGCGTGGTGTACCTTACCGTGCACTATTCTCAAAGAAGCACGCGCGCAAAGGCACACTCCACTTTTCGGTTTTTCATTAATACAAACCCCCCTCTCAAGCGTCGAGCGTAAATGCAAGGGATGTAGATGCGTCTTCCGAAGCCTTGCTGCGCTAGTCTGGGTGATTTCACTTGTGTTGCATGGCGTTCCCTCGATGAGCAGTGAAATCGAGCACTGTTTGTTTTATTTATTATTTGATGCACTGGCTTTTACAAGTTACATGACATGGTGCTGTTTACGGCCGTTTCGTGTCAAGGTATTTCTTCGCGTCCACCTGCATTGGCTTTCATGTTATGCGTCTGCACGAAAATAAAAGTAGTAGACTGACACTTTCACTACTCCAGAGATCATCCGGAGATGGGCCGGGCTCGCCGCTCTTCAGCTCTTCCAACCGGTCGTATGTGGCATGGAAAGAATATAGTCCTGGACCAACCACTGTTTTGGGAGAACTGTACGGAGCCTGGCTATATTTTAAAAGCTCCGGACCAGCCTCAGCTTCAGTCACCAAATAGGACTGGCATATGGCTTTAATGCTTACGATTGTTTAAGGAATATATGATGAAAGCTAGTAGAAAAACACCGAGTAGAATCACAATGCTCAATTCAGATTCGTCGTGTCGGTCGTAAATACACGTATTAACACTTCTTTTTGGGCGAGTTGGTGCATACTTCATTTGAAGAAAATAGCGCCAGAGCATGCAAACCACGAAAAGACAAGGACGAGACACAAAGCGCTATTACTCACAACTAATTTTATTGAAACCATGCAGCGCCTTTATATGGCGACGTTTCACTGAAAAAAGAAGAAGGAGGAGGGCAGGAAAGGTAAAGAAATCTAAGCGACCATCACAGCGAGCACACATGAGCACACGGTAACCAAAACAAAAACAAAAAAGTTAACAAAGATTATTTAAGGGCGGCATCTAAAAATTCGAACTCGGACGAAAAAAGTGAAACAGATGGGGTGCTGACACACCTATTGCCAAGTTTCCTTATGTAAAAGGCCTCCAGACATTCACGTGCCTTCTTATCTGTGCTTTTGCCAAGAATCTTAGTCTGAGTCAATCGTGCCTCGCATCCGTCGCAACCCATAATATGCGCTACCAATTGTGTATATTTATCCTTTAAATCTGATTAATTTCGGGCATGTTCCCCCAAGCGCTCGTTGATGCAGCGCCCAGTCTGGCCAACATAGGTCTTCCCACACGTAAAGGGGATAGCATAGACCACTCCTGCGGAACACATGATGAATGGAGAGTCGTGCCTTATCTGGCAACCCCGCTTTCTTGGGCTGTAAATACGGGGGCACAGCTTTTTCAGCTTGTTGGGGGCGGAAAAAACGACACTCACCCCATGCCTGTTGGCCACTTTCTTCAAGTTGTGAGCAGTTTTGTGCAAGTAAGGCACCACCAACGGCTTCTGTGACCTGCAACGAACCTCTCCGGAGTTTCTTCGTGTTCCTTGCTTAAGTTTTTTTAGAAGGGTCTCGCAGACAGCAGTCAACACTGAGCAGGGGAACCCAGCCGCCGAAAGCCGGCTCACCTGATTCTGGAAGCTAGCCTGCAACTGATGCGGGTTTGCATGCTCTGTGGTTTGCATGCTCTGGCGCTATTTTCTTCAAATCAAGTAAATACACGTTTTCTTTTGAATTGATACCTGTTATTTGCGATTTGTGTCAGCTGTAACAATAATGTAATTGATGTTCTGATTTGTGCTTTTACCGTTAAGTAAAGTGTAAATATTTATCTTTCTTTCATGTTCATACATGTAGGTGCGCAAGTAAAGGTCGACCCGACTGTGTGCGGCGTAGTCCGGACGAAGACCTGGAATCGTACCCATTTTGCTGCACGGCGAAGGAGATACCCACCTGCTCGGAGGAGCAAATAAAAAAAATGCGTGAGGAGGCAGAGAAGAAAGGGCAATAGCAAAATGAAGCCAACCAAAAAAACAATTAGAGTGCACCCTAAAGTTTCTCACAGGTGTGCTCAAGAGAGGGCTCTTTCTACGGAATATTAGTTACTTCAGTGTTCTTCATACTTTCCTAATAAACAAAGGTGGTTGCAAAATGAGCAAATGTCACTGTTTGGGAAAATTTTAAAATGGTATGGAAATCAATAGCTACGGACCAAACGAGAAAAGAAGTTAAGAGTATTTACTGCGGTGCATGTTGGACTGTTAATTTGAAGGAAGACGATTTAAGCGGACGACAGTATATTGTTTATTTAAAGCTTAAAAGCTTAGCCTAAAAAAGATGCATTCAACCACAGAGCAATTCATCACGTCCTGATGCGGGTAGTCTCGTGCTAAAGAAGGCACCGAATGCGTTTATAAAGGAACTTTTTATTGGGCGGGACCCGCGCCCACAGTGAACTGAGCAACTTTACGGCGGCAATACCAGCAAGTGTGCACGGCGGTACTTGGAGAACAAAATCGCGAATTTAAACAAAACGAAGAACAGGATACCACACTAAAAGCATGGACAACAATTCGAACAACTTAGAATCAGCTGTGATCATTCGAGATTTAATCCGGTCTCATCTCGTGCCATCACACAGTTCGGGTGGCTACAAGCGCCGACAAGAAACATTACAAACAGTCACGGCATCCCCCCACCCCAGTCTCTATGAAGAAGCGCACACGCCATGCTTTACACTGAAAACAAAGTTCGGTAAAATAAACACGTGAGAATGCCAAAATAAACAATGAAAACGCAGGGCGGAAACCTCCGTCAGCGGGCACAAAAACGCTGCAAGGCACAGCATGTGTAACTTCTCAGCGCGCGTGGCACCGCTGATAAGCTTTAGGACCAACAGCTAACGCATTCGTAGTCGACTTCTCCGATTCGACGGATGATCTTTTACATGCCGAAGTAAGGGCTCCGAACCTTTTCCTTCAGTCTGCAGTGGTGAATAAGTCATCATCATCATCCGCCTGACTACGCCCACTGCAGGGCAAAGGCCTCTCCCATGCTTCTCCAATTAACTCTGTCCTTTGCCAGCTGCGCCCAACGTATGCCCTCAAACTTTTTAATCTCATCCGCCCATTGCTACCCTTACTTTCTTTAGGCGTCCACTCCTTTACCCTTAAGGAATAGCGGTTATCTTGCCTTCGCATTACATGCCCTGCCCAAGCACGTTTTTTCCTCGATTTCGACTAGGATGTCATTAACCCGCCTTTGTTCCCTCACCCACTGTGCCCGCTTCCGGTCTCCCAGCGTTACACCTATCATTTTTTTTTTCATGGCTCTCTGCGTTGTCATCAATGGGTCAATAGGTGCCCACACCCATACACGGTCACCCGGCTTGTATTCAATGTGGCGTCGGTGCTGTGCTGGGCTTTCCTGCGAACCTGGCCCAACCGTCCGGCTTCTCCTGCGCACTGACGAAAGGCGGCGACGTCGAGGTCGTCTTCGGCGGTGACGATTGGCAGCATGGCATCCAGCGTGATCGGGGACTCGCTCCAGCGGAAAAACCTTAACAGTGTCATCGGGGGAACTCCGGATCAGTAGTCGAGCGCCCTAACCACTGAACCCGACCGCGGCGGCTGCGTTTTTATGGAGAAAAAACGCTAAGGCGCCCGTGTGCTGTGCGATGTCAGTGCACGTTAAAGAACCCCAGGTGGTCGAAATTATTCCGGAGCCCTCCACTACGGCACCTATTCTTCCTTTCTTTCACTCCTTCCTTTATCCCTTCCCTTACGGCGTGGTTCAGGTGTCCAAAGATATATGAGACATATACTGCGCCATTTCCTTTCCCCAAAAACCAATTATTATTATTATTCATCGGGGGTCTACTTCTGTGCTGAGTAGCCGGGGAACACAATGTAGTGCGGAATGGTGTCCCAGGTCCTCTGCTCTGGGTCGACGTACACGGCAAGCACTTCGGCAATCGTCTTATTATGGCGTTCCGTGAGGCCGTTTCTGTCTGGATGGTACGCAGTTGTCTATCGCTGACTTGCCTGACTGTAGCGCAGCATAGACCGAGTCAGCTAGGCAGTAAATGCTGTTTCCCTGCGCTTTATGAGAACCCTGACGGCGCCATGTGGAAGGAAAATGCATCTCACAAAAATTTTCGCGGCGTCTGCTGCTGCGCTGTTTTGGATCGCCTTTGAAAATTTTGTTTTGGGGAAAGGAAATGACACAGTAACTGTCTCCTATAACTCAGTGGACACCCGAACCGCTCAGTATGGGAAGGGATACAGGATGAACTGGGAGAATTAAGTTCTATCCGCAAGGCTTTAGCCTAAACCTTCATTTAATACCCTAACCGTCGGCTGGAATCTCTTGGAACTCGGCGGCGGTCATGGCTAAACCGGTGACTGTGTTGCTCTTCTGCTTCGTGGATGAGTAATAAGGCCTCCCAGGATTTTACATTTTCTTTGGGGTTGTTTAGGAAGGTCTGGTCCGGCCGTATGGGCTAGATTTGTAATTCTATTAGAGTGCGTGCATCTATAATTAAAGACTTCCGGATGCAATTTACTGTACAGACGAGGGTTTGGAAACAACCTGGTTTGCAGTTTCCTCCACATGATTTCCTCTTTCCTGCTGAGCTGTTTGTCTGCTCCTGGATAGGTCTTACGTCCGAGCTTGTAATAAGAAATGGTTACATGGAATGTTCTCCCTTCGGGAACATCCACGAACGAGCCCGTAGCCATGAGCCCGTAATAGGTGTCCTGGCGTAAAGGCCACGCAAAAGCCCCCCCCCCCCCCCCCAAATCTCAAACTGGGCAAAGCAGAAAAGGACGAAAATTAAATCATAATCCGAACAGGCATCAAAACATCATAAGGTCTTCCTCCGAACACTTCGACGGTAAAGGTTTTAAGCCAAGGTGTCTGTAACACTGCTGATGAGTTCATAGAAGACGCCACGGTGTCGAAGCGTGAAAGACTTTTGAGAAGCAAAACTGAAAGAAAAAAATGAATCGCCTGGGATTCGAACCCTCGCAGTGTACAAAGCGGAGAGATAACGTACACAGAGCAACTAGGGTTAGATTCAAAATTCCACAGCTGCCAAAGAATATGCATCCGGTATTTCACGAAGGCAGACGCCAAAATAGGGCTGTGGCCCTACAAGTCAGTTTTTAACGGAGATCTGAGGTGCTTTACACGGACGCTGCCGAATACGATAGCAAGGCAGCACACATAGCGGTAGCGGTTCGCGAAACTGGAGACCCGGTCTCCTGCGGAGCCATTAATGGCGGAGTGAAAAGAGAACGGAGGAAAGAGGTGTCGTAGTGGAGGGCTCCTGAATAATTTCGACCACCTGGGGATCTTTGACGTACGCTGACATCGAACAGCACACGGGTGGCTATTGCGTTTCACCTACATCGAAACACGGCCGCCGCAGCCGGGGTCGAGCCGTTCTACTCCAGCTGAGTAGACGAGCGCCTTAAGCATTGAGCCAGCGCGGTAGGTACGAAAACATCATGTTTTGATTTATTTTCGTAAACATGAATAGTTCAATTGTATTTTTAGTATTTGGAGTAAGAATTAAACTTTTATTTTCGAAGTCTTGTTCTTCAAAAGCACTTAGTCCACAGATGATTTCCCTGCCAAAACATAAGATCTTTAAATATATATTGTTGCTTTAACAGTTTTTTTTCTTTCGTACGACTATTACGCATTACTTCTTTCAAATTAATGTTTTATGCACATAGTAATTTATTGGAAGCATAACATCCTCGTATTTAAGTGTTATTTTGCGTTTTCGGCGCGATTCAATCGAGGTAACATAACGTGGTAAGGTTCATTTCTACCTTACGACGAAATACGACTTGTAAAAGGTGTGAAAAGTATTCTGTTTGAAATTGCCTTCATCCGGTGAATTGCTCAACTTAGAATATTTTGGTTTTATAGAGTTGAAAATTGTCTTCTTCTAGGTCGTGCGCCGCTTATTGGATACCGAAACAATCAATGCAAACTAAAGCATGAATAACCACCTCCATCTGCGGAGGCAATTGCATCCTATTGCCGGGAAGATGATGAAAACAATTCAGCACCTCTCAGCAGTTCTGCATTAGTAAAAGTAAGAATCATTTTCTTTGTCCAAATTAGGCTGCTGAGAGTTGCGGCGCTGGTTCAGTAGAGGATAGAATCTTCCTGCTCAAAACACTTTTCAAATACGAACGCAAGCCAATGTAAAACTCATTAGCACCTCTCTCATTACATCGTTTAACAAATTATTTGATGTATTTCTGTTCCTGCCAAAGAATAAGAATTTGTATGAAAGGTTAGTAAGACTATTTGTTATGAAAGGTCGCTGCATGGACGGGCTCACTGAAGCATAGTGAATGCCCTCGGCATCATTACCTACTCACAAATCCCCAGCTTAGAGGAGCGAAACGAGCCGGGCTTGAATACCTCGGAACTGCACAGATTATTTTGGAAGAAGGAGTTCACTGCATGATTTATATATTTCCGCGATCCTCAGTAGCCGTCTTGCACAGCCTTCGACGAAAGGTTAGAGGTCAAGGATTATGCTTGTAAGGTTAACTATCTGGTTATCTGGTTATCTGTCGGCAGCGTTCCAGCGCTCATGAAAGTGAGGAGAACACTGCTACTCTTGTAAATGCTCTCTTGCAAACGAACAAGTGCTGAAGAACAGCTCAAGCAGCTTCCAGAGGGCGAAACAAGTTTTCTCGACGCAAAGGCTTTCGAGAGGAGCAGACGCACATTGGTTGAAAACATTTGAAGGGTATCGCCCGATATCCTTATGCAACATGCATTATAAGATATTTGCCAAGGTTCTTTCTTGCCGTATGCAGCTTTTGGTATTAGATTTATTAGGGCCATAACAAGTGTGCGGGATCAAAGGCCGCATTATCCAAGGCCACAACCACATCGTATTTCCCGTGTTAAAGACTGTCAGATAAGATCAATCAAGTGGCTCTTATTCACATTGATCTTACAAGAGCTTCTGATAAAGTGTGCCATGGTTTTTGTTTTATGTATTGCAGAGTCCAAACATTTATGATGTCTTGCTTGAAGGCATAGAAGTACGTTATAAAGCGGCCACAATGAGGCTGATTCCTAATCATAAGTTTACCAATCCAATTGCACTTAAAACATCTGTTCAACAGGGCTGCCCAATAACTCCTTTGTTATTAGCGTGAAACATTGAGCTCCTATGCAATAGTGACATCAAGAACAAACAATTCGTGTCTTTTCATGATCGAAGTGTGAAATTAAGATTTTGCCTTATGGTTTTTGTGACGTCGCCCCTTTCTGTTCTGATAAAGAGTGTGTTGGAGGGTTTGCTTGCCACTCAGAAGTTTTTGATAGTTCGGGTGCATCTCTTAAACTCAATAAAACAAAGGCAAAACCTGACTAAGTCAGTCGGGTAAACAACCACGCCTTCTTTGATGACATTTGGTGGGACTTCCGAAGACTCGTAGTATTCAGAGGTTTCCTTGCATCAGTATCATAACAGTGAGCCTCACTGGGATTCTCAAATATCTAGTCGGGCGACAAACCCAAGCTTGGGTGGTTGCGGAGCTGTCTCTGTTTGCACGAGCATAACTTTGCAATCTCTTGTTGGTTTCGAAGCTTATCTATGACATGAAGCTGCTGCATTCTGCAAGGAGAAAAGTGCACGATGCACAGAATTTATTGCGACTTTTGCGAAGGCTATCGTTGCACCCGAGCACGCCTCGTGCTGCAACCCACTCTCGGGTGGTGCACTGCACATCGTATTCTTCATCCACTAATGCTGCTTCGAGGCTTCGGCCCGTTCTGCCAGCTTGATAATCTCACATTTCTTTTCTTACCTACAAAAACCATTTCGCGTCGACCTTTTCTTCATGCACTTCATGGTCTTCATGGTCGTCAAGGCGGTCAATTTGGCCACATTCTCCCCACCAAACTCCTTCTCTTGAACCCGCGTACTCAAAGTAGCAACCTCTAAGCCCTCCATCTAAGTCCTCATTTGCCGTGAGCGAAATGCAGGCATTTTTGGTAATGGCATCGTTCTTTGATACATGCATTGAGTCGCTGTGGATGTCGCTTTATAATAACACTCAGTAGGCCAGCAAAAGTTCTCCGTTCACCAAGAGGCACTTCACTGCAGCGGAAAAATCAACATGTGCATCAATTTTCCATCAACTTTCGCAAGGCCTGCATTTAATGCATCAACTGCTTCTTAAAGAACAGGTCTACCGAACAAGCACTGCTCAAAATTAAAGACAAAATCATCGATAATATTGAAGAGCAAAGATACACCTTGGGTTTGTTTCTTGATTTTCACAAGGTGTTTGACCGCGTACAGCATACCATTCTCCTCAATAAGTTGCATGCCTACGGTGTGCGCGGAATAACCCTGGATCTCCTCACAAGCTTTTTAGAAAACCGCTTACAGTATGTTCGAATAACCGAGAATTGTTCCGGCAGGCTAGCCATAACCCAAGGTGTTCCGCAAGGTTTCCATCTTAGGACCTTTATTATTCTTAGTTTACATTATTGATATATCCTAAATATTAAATTCACCTTATCTTGTAATGTACGCAGACGACACGAAAATTTTTTTCACTGCCCCTTTACTGCTTGCACTAGAAAGTATGACCAACATTTACCAAACTTGATTACATATGTGGTTGCACGCAAGCAGTCTGATCCTAAACCTGAAGAAAACTACCTACATTATATTTAGGCCCATTAAAGTTCTTGAACGCTATGCAGTCAATATTCATTACGGGAACGCCATAATTGACACAGTCAGCAGTCTCAAATTCCTCGGTGTCTGGTTTTCTGAAACTCTTTCTTGAAATATTCACGTTACTAATCTTATAACTGATCTATGTAATACAGTTAGTGGCATTTATAGAATCTCCCACCTCATTCCTAAATGATTGAAGTTATCTATGTACTATTCGCTTTTTTTATTCCAAATTGTCTTATTGTTGTCTCGTATGGGGTATTTCGACTAAAAGCAATTACAATAAACTGATACTTGTACAAAAAAAAGCATTGCGAGCAATCGAAGGATATCACGGTCATCCTCAATATTTGGCTACAGCACCACTCTCTATCAAACACGGTTTGCTTAAATCGGATCAGGTATATTTTTGTTGTTTGTTACAACACATCTACAAACACCGCCTGTATAATACCATTGCAGACAATTCCTCATCACAGTATAGCCTCTGAGCACATAGGAAACTAGTCCCTAGGACGCGTACCAACTACGGAAACAGCAAATGATCTATCAATCACCTACCACCCTAAATAATTTTTCGGATGATCTTGATTTTAGCGTTTCTCTCATTTTAATGCAATATCCAAGTGCTACTTAATGCAAAATGACATGTTAAATACTTAAACTTTTGTGCATCGACATTCTGACACAACCTTAGCTTACCTAATAAATACTGCCCCTTTTCGTGCTTGAACAGTATTAGTACAATTGAAAACTGTTGTGTATTCACCTATTTGTTTTCTGTGCGCAAGCGAAGCCTGGTTTTATGTCATGTTTGTTGCTCCACTGTGATCAAGTTTTATGCAATGTGTGAGCCTCCTTCTCTTTGCTTTATTGTGTAAAATTTTGAATGTTTGTTTGTTTTGTACATGTTCAATGTTTCTTTTTACCTCTGCACTGTACTGCAAACTGTACAACGAAGCTGAGGCCTCGTCAGGCGCTACAGGCCTTTTTCCTCAGGTTCCTTTTTCTTCGTAAGGAAGAAATAAAGTCTTTGAAAATTAGTCTTGAAAAACGTTCTTTTCTTACCCCCGCATTGCCTGGCGGGGCTGAGCATGACCGGCAAAGCAAGCACACTTTCTTAGAACTGTGTGAATATATCACGTTTTTACTTTAAACGATAGGAAGGGTGTTTTACAAGATGCATCATATTCAGCGCATGCCATTCGTGTTTTTCTGGCTGTTTTTCTCCAAGGAAGAGCGACACAAGCGCGATGTATCAAAAGGAATGGCACAATGCACGCATTGTTTAAAGATAACTAAATCTGAAATTGCACATCTAAATCATTTTAGATGTTAAGAATTTGTACAGCAACAATATAGCTGTACTAAGGTCCGTGAATATTTCTGCTTTTTAGCGTGATATTTTGGAATTATTTCCAGCTGCTGCGTATTTGAACAGCACTCTCGAACAACATTTTGGTTGTGTGTAATTGATAACCTTTTACTTGCCCCGCAAAAGAAAACAAAAATTACTTTTCTCACCTTAGTTTGCCACAACACGAACGAGTGGCGGTTTAGAGTAAATACAAGAAAAAGAACGCATAATGGAAGCCGTGGTAGACAGTCGCTCCTGCGATCGTTGGTTGTCAAACGTTCTGCAGCTGTAGAACAAACAGCGTATTCTCCTGATGTTTTCTCCGGTAACAAATATGCTCACTGAAAAAACAAGGGTAGTTTAGTTTACCTATGTGCGAACCATCCACTTGAATAATGGTTTGGTTTCATTCTGAGTGATGATACAATTTAAACTCTTGGAAATGTAATTATTCCTCCTAGCTTCTAGATTAGGCTTAAAATGCAATCAGCAAAAGGTCGCTATCTCTCAGCACTCCATTCTTTTACTGCGCTCTTCCTGTTTTATATAGTAAGATGCTTCACAGGAAAGTGTTTTGGTGACCACCTTTGAAAAAACTTTAGCACCCGCGTGCGCCTACTGTTTGCCGAAGTGGGGACTGTTAGTATATACGTGAGAAGTATTCTTCAATGTGGAAGATTCTAGGCGCAAGGAATTGGTCGCAGCTGCCCCATAACAGCGTCGCATTCGAAGGGTTACTCATTCGCTGAGCAACACAATGCTCATGAGAATCTAGGAGTTTAATGGCAACACACGCTCCTGGGTTTACCGGGTAGTTATACACTATAAACGAGTACACGGAGCTGAAAAGAGTGATATTGATCGTGGTCAGCGTTTCAAGAGGGTAAATTTTGAATTCGTCCGTGTTCGTCCGTCCGAATTCGTTCGTCCGTGTTTTTTGCGTGTTCCTTCTCTGTGTGTGTGTGCTTCTTCGCTGCAATATGAATCAAGAATGTTACCAACTTGCCCAAAAACGTGTTTTACTCAAATTTTGAATAGTTCAGGTGCCTTTGTTGTTCTGTAGACCAGCTGTGCAACAGCTGTATCTTACCGTTATTCACCTTCGGGGCAGAAACGTGGAGGTTAACGAAAAGGGCTCAGTTGAAGTTAAGGACAGCACAGCGAGACATGGAAAAAAAATGATAGGTGTAACGCTAAGAGACCGGAAGCGGGCAGAGAGGGTGAGGGAACAAACACGGGTTAATGACAGCATGGTCAAAATCAAAAGCAGGAATTGGGTTTGGGCAAGGCATGTCTTGCGAAAGCAGGATGACCGCTGGTCATTAAGGGTAATTGACAGGATAACAAGAAAAGGCAACCGCAGCAGGGTGCGGCAGAAGGTTAAGTGGCCGGATGAGATTAGGAAGTTTGCAGGCATTGGGTGGGCGCAGCTGGCAAAGACAGGATTAGTTGGAGAGACATGTGAGAGGCACATGGAAGAGGCCTTTGCCCTGCAGTGGGTGTAGTCAGGCTGATGATGATGATGATAATGATGATGATGATGGTGATGACTGCGTCGCAGGCGCTCCATCGGATACGAGCGCTCTTTGAAGAAAAGAATGTATTCATCCTTAAAAACGGCAATCACTTCAAACCCTGTGGGAATTTTCACAAAAAGACTTCACGCAGAAGTCTGGTGTTCTAACCTTATTATTATGAACCCTTATAATTTAATCTTAATATATAGATCAGCTGTCAGTAACGATTTTCTCTTAATTTTTACCTTATTCATGTTATTGGGTGTGCTCGGCGTTTCGTCTTACGAGTTCTCTATTTATAGTTATATCGTTGACCTTTAATTTTTATTTATTTGCTCATTATTTTCAATTGTTTCATAGATGTGACGCCCACCTCTCCTTAATATCCACAGGCCCTGAGGTTAATGACCTAAATAAGCACCGAGAGATGAAAAGCGTCATGTATTTTGCCCATCCTCAGCAACAGATTTTTGAAGGGTTTTCACATCAGTCCGGAAGAATATTGAAAGTGTGCAGAAAAACAAATACCCGTCGGTTGCTTTAGTGTTTATAGAGAATATCGGCTCTTAAGATGCATTGTCTTTCTTTGGTAAGTTTCTAAATGTGAGGTAAGGGCTCAGTTTAACCCTTAAAATTCATAAAAATGGTTTTTGCTTCGTGGGAAGTATATCTCATGTTCGCATGCGTCTCTACGAAGCTCTAAAATCGTCCGAAGAGTTGAAGAGATTCTGTCCAGGACACAGTCAGATTGCAGAATAACTCGTATCGTTATCGTGTCTCGCTCTTGTGAGACAACATCATGCATAGATGGTTTGTGCCATAGATTACAGGCAAGAAATTTACAGCCTTTGGATATCCGCACGTCATCATCATCAGTCTGTCATGTATCAACGTTATGACACGTGCTAAGAGGCAGCCATACTTCAAAGAAATTCAAGGGGACGGGAAAACAAAAACGCGACCTTGCTCCGCGCGCTCACGGTCTGCCGAACGGCTTAATCAATTACAGGAGAAAAATACGCGGCGATCTTCTGCCTTGCAGCTCTGAAAATGATTCCCGTCCAATAAAAGAAAGGGCGTAAAAATCGCGCCCTGTCTCTCCCGTGAGCACGACAAACAACCACCTGTTTTTTCCTTGCGAATTCTTGGTGGTGTACAAAGTTCTCAGCGCGTGCGGACATAAATACAGGCTGAAACAAAGTGCTTTCAGCGCGTACGTGTAGGTACAGGCTGGGACAAAGTCGCTGGACCGCGGGCAATGGAAACGAAGCCCATAGCTCTACTATTCGCTTCCAATCGTTCCAGGAAATCTATACCACGACAGGGCAGACTGGTGCGACGCCTCAACCTTCTAAGAGCTCGACTTCATTCTCACCTGAATGCCAATCGCCCTATGCATTTACCGACCACCCAACCTGCTCAGAGGCGTGTACGGGCGGCGGTAGACGGCCATGTAGTCCGCCAATCGTCATGGCTAATCATCGACGAGATTGGTGGATTCTTCTCTCTGTGGACGGACAGTTTAGCCAAAAGGCCGATAGACTGTATGACTGGATGATTTTCTTCATTTTTGTGTGTGATATATATATTTATATGAGAAACGATGTGCTCTAATACATGTTTTTATGTTTGTTTCTCAATCTGAAATGCGTAGCATGAAGAATAAAGTTTAGGTTTTTCTCCTGGTGGTCGGAAAGCGAACAATAAGTCCTCAATGTGTGCAGCTCTGGTATGTAGCACGCACAAAAGTATATTTTTCGCTACTATCAGAATAGCTGCATTGTTTGATTCAAATTAGATCCAATCATACGGCTTCCAAGCTACTAACCCAGTAAGTAGGTAGGATTGTGAGACTGAAAAAAAAGGGCATGATGAAGCACATGTGCTGTAATTATTACGATGTAAGAGACAGTACAAAAATGAAAACGCCGCATTTATGCTTCGATCAAAAACAAACCAAAACCAGCATGATTACCGAGGGAGACGAAGCTTTACGAGCAGAATTTCCAGGCAGCTTTTCATTTTTCTAGTACTGCACAGCGCGCAACCCAGAACCGTTGCTGCGTCTGTTGCATGCACACTTCGATGACAAAGTTAACTTGCTCAAGGCAGCTACTATACATGTTCACTTAACAGAAAAAAAAGGTTTACTTGCACGCATAGTGACGCTGGTAACCAATAACATCGAGACAACCCCCACCACCTGAACCATGAAGCATGTTTTGAGCGCGGTGAGTACAGTCAACTGTAAATTCCGCTGCAGCATATAGCGAAAAAAAATTGCAAAATGAGTAATGTATTGCACCGTCACGTATGGCAACCTCTACATTGTCACTTCGTGCTGTCTTGTGTACAGCGCTCGTGTTGTCGTTTCCTTCCATCGGCCTTGTCTCGTTTGCGCTACTTTTGGAAGTAATTGAGCACGTGTGGACGTGCTGAAAAGAGCTTCACTTTCCCGAAAGCTCCTAAAATAAATAGCTAGGCTTTCACGCTTGCAGAACGCGAGATTGAGACCTGAGATCCGCATGTTGCTGCTCGAACGAAAAATTTGCAGCAGCTGTGCGCGCACGCTGGTTCTTGAAGTCATTTTCAAGGCAGTCATTTGAGTTAGGCTTGGAAGCCTATTTCTCAGCGGTGCACAAAATTGCACACACAAGTGCTGCTGTTGTAACCGTAAAAGAACACGAATGCTCAGCATACAAAGTCAAAAAATGACCTCTGTGTAAGGTGTTGGAGTAGGTTTGAACGGTCGCGTGTTTTTCACAGCTGCGGCTTGCTTTCACGAGCGATGGAAGGATCTTCTGCAGTTTGCTGAGCATGAAGGTATTGCATCAAATTTTTTATTGGTTCCTTGCAAGAGAGAGCTAAATATATTATGTTTGGCCGGAATCTTTACTTACTGCGTTGGTTCATTTCCTGGAATAAAAGTGCTTTTCGTATTTGAATTCCTGCAAGATGAAATAAGTCTCCTGAGCTATGTACAAACAAAGTGCGCGCTAAATCTAAAAGCAACCTACAAACACACGGTTTTCTATTCAGCTTAAATTTTACAGTCGTAAATACTGTACATTACCACTAGTTCTCTGGAACTCAGATGGCAGTCACATGTCCTGACACTGGGTCTCTCTTTTGGGGTGGAAGACAACTGAGCTGCAAAAAAACAATTCCACGCCTTTTTAAACAGTACTGCAGCAAAAAGTACTAAACGCTTAAAACAGCGACCATGATGCATTGGATAAATAGGCGCATGCTTAAGGAGGTGATTATGCCATGGATTACGTAACTGCGCAATAAGATGAAAGAAATTGCTCAGCCAATACTAGGACATGGGCTGGAACGCCAGAAAGATATAAATTGATTGACGCGCAGAGCAAACTGTATTATGCAGCGGGTCAATGATCACTGGCCAAGAAGAAAGCAATTTATTTTCTAGTTTGGTAAAATGCGACACACGCGATGTTTCCAAAATCAGTACGTTTTCGAAGGCTTTCCTGAAATATATCTTTTATATTTCTAGACTGAACACAAGACAGGCACACATGATAACCAAGGCTTCACCAAGTGCACGAAAAATTGGTGCTACTTGCATCGTATTTTCAGTTGCGAATATTGGTCGAAGTATTTATTGATGCGGTTGGTGTCCTAGCACTCGCTATGTCATGCATATTTTTCGGATCATGGTGTGATTCGTCTTTTCGTAGTGTCCTGAAGCCCGTGACGTTGTAGCTAGAAAAGGCAGCGTAGTGATTGCTGCTTCTGGCCATTTCGCAAGCAAAGTAGGGTTGACGTGTAGGTGTAACACTATTAGACTAGAGATCGCAGGAGAAGCCGAACGGTTGGGCCAGGTTCGCATGAAAGACCAGCACAGCACGGAGGCCACATTGAATACAAGCCGGGTGACCGTGTATGGGTGTGGGCACCTATTGACCTATTGATGACAACGCAGAGAGCCATGAAAAAAAAAATGATAGGTGTAACGCTGAGAGACCGGAAGCGGGCACAGTGGGTGAGGGAACAAAGGCGGGTTAATGACATCCTAGTCGAAATCGAGGGAAAAACGTGCTTGGGCAGGGCATGTAATGCGAAGGCAAGATAACCGCTATTTCTTAAGGGTGAAGGAGTGGACGCCTAAAGAAAGCAAGCGTAGCAGTGGGCGGATGAGATTAAAAAGTTTGAGGGCATACGTTGGGCGCAGCTGGCAAAGGACAGAGTTAATTGGAGAAGCATGGGAGAGGCCTTTGCCCTGCAGTGGGCGTAGTCAGGCGGATGATGATGACGACTTATTCACCACTGCAGACTGAAGGAAAAGGTTCGGAGCCCTTACTTCGGCATGTAAAAGATCATCCGTCGAATCGGAGAAGTCGACTACGAATGCGTTAGCGGTTGGTCCTAAAGCTTATCAGCGGTGCCACGCGCGCTGAGAAGTTACACATGCTGTGCCTTGCAGCGTTTTTGTGCCCGCTGACGGAGGTTTCCGCCCTGCGTTTTCATTGTTTATTTTGGCATTCTCACGTGTTTATTTTACCGAACTTTGTTTTCAGTGTAAAGCATGGCGTGTGCGCTTCTTCATAGAGACTAGGGTGGGGGGATGCCGTGACTGTTTGTAATGTTTCTTGTCGGCGCTTGTAGCCACCCGAACTGTGTGATGGCACGAGATGAGACCGGATTAAATCTCGAATGATCACAGCTGATTCCTAAGTTGTTCGAATTGTTGTCCATGCTTTTAGTGTGGTATCCTGTTCTTCGTTTTGTTTAAATTCGCGATTTTGTTCTCCAAGTACCGCCGTGCACACTTGCTGGTATTGCCGCCGTAAAGTTGCTCAGTTCACTGTGGGCGCGGGTCCCGCCCAATAAAAAGTTCCTTTATAAACGCATTCGGTGCCTTCTTTAGCACGAGACTACCCGCATCAGGACGTGATGAATTGCTCTGTGGTTGAATGCATCTTTTTTAGGCTAAGCTTTTAAGCTTTAAATAAACAATATACTGTCGTCCGCTTAAATCGTCTTCCTTCAAATTAACAGTCCAACATGCACCGCAGTAAATACTCTTAACTTCTTTTCTCGTTTGGTCCGTAGCTATTGATTTCCATACCATTTTAAAATTTTCCCAAACAGTGACATTTGCTCATTTTGCAACCACCTTTGTTTATTAGGAAAGTATGAAGAACACTGAAGTAACTAATATTCCGTAGAAAGAGCCCTCTCTTGAGCACACCTGTGAGAAACTTTAGGGTGCACTCTAATTGTTTTTTTGGTTGGCTTCATTTTGCTATTGCCCTTTCTTCTCTGCCTCCTCACGCATTTTTTTTATTTGCTCCTCCGAGCAGGTGGGTATCTCCTTCGCCGTGCAGCAAAATGGGTACGATTCCAGGTCTTCGTCCGGACTACGCCGCACACAGTCGGGTCGACCTTTACTTGCGCACCTACATGTATGAACATGAAAGAAAGATAAATATTTACACTTTACTTAACGGTAAAAGCACAAATCAGAACATCAATTACATTATTGTTACAGCTGACACAAATCGCAAATAACAGGTATCAATTCAAAAGAAAACGTGTATTTACTTGATTTGAAGAAAATAGCGCCAGAGCATGCAAACCACAGAGCATGCAAACCCGCATCAGTTGCAGGCTAGCTTCCAGAATCAGGTGAGCCGGCTTTCGGCGGCTGGGTTCCCCTGCTCAGTGTTGACTGCTGTCTGCGAGACCCTTCTAAAAAAACTTAAGCAAGGAACACGAAGAAACTCCGGAGAGGTTCGTTGCAGGTCACAGAAGCCGTTGGTGGTGCCTTACTTGCACAAAACTGCTCACAACTTGAAGAAAGTGGCCAACAGGCATGGGGTGAGTGTCGTTTTTTCCGCCCCCAACAAGCTGAAAAAGCTGTGCCCCCGTATTTACAGCCCAAGAAAGCGGGGTTGCCAGATAAGGCATGACTCTCCATTCATCATGTGTTCCGCAGGAGTGGTCTATGCTATCCCCTTTACGTGTGGGAAGACCTATGTTGGCCAGACTGGGCGCTGCATCAACGAGCGCTTGGGGGAACATGCCCGAAATTAATCAGATTTAAAGGATAAATATACACAATTGGTAGCGCATATGATGGGTTGCGACGGATGCGAGGCACGATTGACTCAGACTAAGATTCTTGGCAAAAGCACAGATAAGAAGGCACGTGAATGTCTGGAGGCCTTTTACATAAGGAAACTTGGCAATAGGTGTGTCAGCACCCCATCTGTTTCACTTTTTTCGTCCGAGTTCGAATTTTTAGATGCCGCCCTTAAATAATCTTTGTTAACTTTTTTGTTTTTGTTTTGGTTACCGTGTGCTCATGTGTGCTCGCTGTGATGGTCGCTTAGATTTCTTTACCTTTCCTGCCCTCCCCCTTCTTCTTTTTTCAGTGAAACGTCGCCATATAAAGGCGCTGCATGGTTTCAATAAAATTAGTTGTGAGTAATAGCGCTTTGTGTCTCGTCCTTGTCTTTTCGTGGTTTGCATGCTCTGGCGCTATTTTCTTCAAATGAAGTATGCACCAACTCGCCCAAAAAGAAGTGTTAATACGTGTATTTACGACCGACACGACGAATCTGAATTGAGCATTGTGATTCTACTCGGTGTTTTTCTACTAGCTTTCATCATATATTCCTTAAACAATCGTAAGCATTAAAGCCATATGCCAGTCCTATTTGGTGACTGAAGCTGAGGCTGGTCCGGAGCTTTTAAAATATAGCCAGGCTCCGTACAGTTCTCCCAAAACAGTGGTTGGTCCAGGACTATATTCTTTCCATGCCACATACGACCGGTTGGAAGAGCTGAAGAGCGGCGAGCCCGGCCCATCTCCGGATGATCTCTGGAGTAGTGAAAGTGTCAGTCTACTACTTTTATTTTCGTGCAGACGCATAACATGAAAGCCAATGCAGGTGGACGCGAAGAAATACCTTGACACGAAACGGCCGTAAACAGCACCATGTCATGTAACTTGTAAAAGCCAGTGCATCAAATAATAAATAAAACAAACAGTGCTCGATTTCACTGCTCATCGAGGGAACGCCATGCAACACAAGTGAAATCACCCAGACTAGCGCAGCAAGGCTTCGGAAGACGCATCTACATCCCTTGCATTTACGCTCGACGCTTGAGAGGGGGGTTTGTATTAATGAAAAACCGAAAAGTGGAGTGTGCCTTTGCGCGCGTGCTTCTTTGAGAATAGTGCACGGTAAGGTACACCACGCGCACGTGACATCCGCTGATTTGGGCATTTATTCTTCCTATTTCGTGCCCTTACATTGCCTGTGTTTGTAATTCTTGATAGTTATTTGTTCAATTTTTAAAATCATGCTTTTATAGCGTAATACTGTACTCTGCCCCTGCTATAGTACACGATACTGATCTTAAATAATCTGATATGATTACTTTTTTGTGCTCCGAAGCTTAAAAATGAGCTCAGAAACTTCATAGTCGTGGTGGGAGCTCACTGCTACTACTCTGCACTCAGGAATAAAGACGATTAATTTTAGCTCATATGCGTATCGACTCAGATTGGATACCATAGTTGAAGATCTGAGACACTTATTGATAGCCTCAATGGAAAGTGTGCGAGGCGCAGGAAATGTCCTATTCTGGCGGAAGGTAGCTCGACAGTTAACATTAAGGAGGCGGGATGAGCATGCATCAGCAACTGCCGGTAAACCAACAAAGAACATCTTGGAGCTTTTCATAGGGCCTCATAAAGGACTCATGCACAACATCGTTGTTAGACGACATACTGCAACAGCAAGTTGTATCTTTCCAGTAGAGTCAGAGTATCAGCTCTACTGAATTTTCCATGCATCTAAGTTCAATCCGTTTAGGCGTAGGCTTCATATATACTCTAATCAACTGCTTGGGAATCTCGTTAGCTCTGCAGCGAGAATTGTATCTTTCCAAAATAATTTTTTGTTGAACCTAAGCCTTGGGGCCCAGAAAGTAAATGTGCGCTAGTACGATGTTTATGCAATCACGGCCACTATCCATCCGTGTTCCTAAATGTGCCCAGAGGATAAATTTTTGCGCGTGCATTTTCTTTTTAGAATCGTGCGGAAGGAGCCGCTATATACATGGGTCGCCATTGGCGAATGACTTAAGGACGGTAAATCATTGTTGTTTGGCATTATGGCATGCATTTTTGGTTACCACCGGCGTTCATGGACTCTAAGCGGTCTAATCTTTCCGATATAACCGCTTAGTCATTTAATTTCACTCTAACCTTTACCCCAACTATATCGCAACGACTGAATCAGAGTGTTTAATGTCGCTTCTGACTTGAAGTCATATTTAATGTCGTCGGGTCGTTCAGCAGTTGAAACAACATCGAAACAACAGACAGCAAAAAGTGAATTACAAGTTACATAGAAAGCGCAACCAAATTTCAAATGGCGCTTTGTGTTCACGGCAGCACTACACTCAATTAAAAAGCAGACACAAAATGTAAACTTAGTGTCTGCAGCCCTCTACACGGTATATTTTAAAACGCTCTCTTTTTATACAACCCCTCCAAAGAACATTGAAATGCTTGTATTTGGCTATCCACATAGTGTTAATTGCTGTACGCAGTTTCTCAGTTAAAAGAACAGGCGATTTCGCTGAATGCACTACTTAAGAGAGAAATGATCGCGTGAGACTGGCGCGTACTAGGAGACGTAGTTAATCAATATTGACTACGTTGCAGTGGGACCTGTGTTTTACCTCCACAATGCTGCCGAAAAAACGTCTTGATGGCAAATGTTATACGTTTCAGACTTTTTTTTTTCTGAAGCTGCCAAACTCTGTTCGCTTCCTTGAAGGCGCACTGATATCGTTGGTTTCTGCAAACAACTGGGCTGAGAGGAGAAATGAATGTGCTGTGTTTACCTTATTTACACAGTTTGGTGAATATTACCTGCTACTTATTTAACTCAGATCACACGCATCCCAATAAAGAACTGTGCCATTAGGCAAGCAGTCTAGTGGACCATAACTCGAACCAGTCATTTGCACCTGGGCAAAATTTGCCCGGAGTTCGCACCCATATTGTAAAAGCCGCAGTGAAAAAATCCCTCTTTTGTAGCGATAGCTGCGTTACGGTAGTATTTCGAGCCTTCAACTTGGCGGCCCTGCCACCGCCACGTGGTCACGTGGTTGGTCACGTTATGCGGAGCAGCTGCCGGCGACGCGGCGCCGTAGTTGGTCACGTGGTTGGTCACGTGGCACGGAGCAGCTACTGCTGCCGGCGGCGCTGCGCGCCGGCGAAACCGCGCTGCCACAGCTGTGCGCATGCGCCGTGTCAAGTGGGACGAAGATGAAGAAGGAATGACCAGAGAAACGGAGCGGCGAAAGACTGTCTTTTCAATTCAACTGAGCAAGTTCCACTCGGCCAGCTGTTGCTATCGCGTTACTCCAGGTTTAACCACGGCTAAACCACCGACAATTTTTTTCCTATTCTTAGCGCTTCGCCCATTGACAATGTATTGAGAGAAATATGTGCGTCCATAGCAGTTTTTTGTAGGCATAAACCAGGTCAAATACTGCAGCGTCCTTTTCGACGTTTGCATAATGCGCAACTCTGTATGCCGGGGTGAGTTCCGTGCTGGCAAGAGGTCACAAATCAGAGATAGTACTTACGACATAATCCTAGGGTAGGGATCATCTCCGTCATTGCAGTATATTTTTACGCAAGGATCTTTCTTCCGTATTGCTGCCCCATTCAGCCCCCTATTATCAGGTCTTGTTTGTTTGCACCCTGAAAAATGAAAAATAAAATTAAAGAAGCATTAAACCTAAACAGGTGGAGAAGCTCGATAACAGATTTATAGAAAAATATTGAGCACGAAAGCTTACTTCGTTGTATGTTTTTAGAAATGAAACACACACTTCAGTGGTTTATTTATACAAAAATAACCATAAACTTCGTTTGTCGGCAATATTCAGTAAAAACGTTAAAAAATCTTTCATTTGTTTCTTACGCGCATGACTGTCGCCAGTAGGGACGACTACCGCGTAATCAGTTTGGCAAAATGGCGTCAGCATCGCAAGGTAATAAATTTTACACTGAGGCACTAAGGCAGGCGGCAGAAAATTTTACCGAGGCAGTGAGAATTGCCTATGATCGGAGGGCTTGCCGAAGGCGTGATACACAACGGGCACCTGAAATATACTTCTGATTCGCGAAGTCATCTTCTTGCCGCGCTGCTGGTTATGACAATTGCGGGACTCTGGAGAGCAATTAAATTTCCAGACGATGATCGTGGAGTGAGCCCTGCTGTGTCGTATAATACCAGCAGCACACACCAGGAAGCGTCGCCGCTACATAAGGCGCGCTTCTCTTATGTAAGTGCGCGCTGTCTCTGCCTTTAGTAAACACGCTGCTCTCTGCGTTCTTTCTCCGAAGCCGTTGTAAAGTTGTAATTAATCGGGTCATTTTTAATCCACCTAAGACGAGTCATCGGTGTTTTCCGTCCGCGCAGAGCCTAGACTCCTGGCTCTAACTCTGTCGGGTCACATAAAGTTACATGACAAAAATTGTAAAGTGCAGATTTTCTGCCAGTTTACAAATCAGAGCTCGAAGTCGAACAATTCCGCAGCAACTGAACACCAGACAAATCGAGCGACACTTGAAGTCATGGGAGCCTGATGACCTTCTTTTAGCTGATGTGTACGGTGCTTTCGCTACTGCAACGTTGCCTTGCTGCTGCGTATCTGTCGCTTAGATCCGGCATAGTGCGATAACAACCACTGCGAGAACAGACAACTTGGTTTCTAGCATCGACAAAGACTGTATGAAAATGTCGGAGTATTGCTTTTAAACCATTTGAAAATGTTGCACTTATGCCAGTATAAACTAACATGATGCCCTGCTTTTTTAGCATAGGCTCTAAATGACGCTAACTTCAAGGCAGTCAATTGGGAGATTCAGGAAAGGTGGTTTTTGGAGAAAGGAAATGGCGCAGTATCTGTCTCACATATTGGCGGGCACCTGTGACCGAGCCGTAAGGGAAGGGATAAAGGAGGGACTAAGAGAAGGAAGGAACAATGGTGCGGTAAGGGAGGGCTCAAAATAATTTAGACCACCTGTTGATCTTTACCGTGCACTGACAGCGCACAGCCCACGGGTGCCTTAACGTTTCGGCTCCATCGAGACGCGGCCACCACGGTCGGGTTCGAACCTGGGTACTGCCGATTAACTGAACGGGAGCATATACATGAAATTGTACTGAAGCTGGTGGGCACTGGTCTAGCGCCATTAGAATTTTGGGTGCAATTTCCTAATGAAAGCATTAAAACTTTAAGTCGACTGAAAAAATGTATACTTAACCGAGAAGCATGTCTACAAAAACTGACCGACAATATCGCGTCGGCTGCTGACGCAAAGGCGGCGAAAATAGTCCTGGCCGTGGCCTCCATGTTTTAGTGAACGCGAAGTGCACAGCCGTTCCATGCCAGCGTCAATGTGTGAGCGCAGAATTAAGGACCCAAACTGCTCGAATTAATTCCGGAGCTGTCAAATACGCCTCTCTCCTAACTCTTTCGCAGCTTTGTCATGTCAAGGCGAATTTATTGCAACATCCAGATCGAATTTTGCTGCCCATCGTCTGCGTTTGTGCCGTATATTCATTTAACGTGGTGAGGAAGCATGTGCATGCTGCGGCGGGTAGCTATCTCTATTCTCAGCGCCGCATCCACAGGGGAACACGGGAGTCTAGAGGAACATGGCTGTTATCTGACGATCCGGAGGCTGAATCCCCGGATGTCGCCCCCTGGCGTCCCACACAGCACGAGTGGATAAGCACCAATTTCGTGTTAGCTACGTGCACCTTCACTACCTGGAAGCGTTTTGCAGACGCAGATTGAAATAAATGAGGGGCTTGTTACCATATTCCTATCAAACAAGCCAGCAGGCATAGAATTCAGGGGTGCATAGAGGAAGACTTTTTTCCTCCAGTTTTCATCGAAGTGGTATGTGTGCAGCGTTGCTAATCTTTGGTTGGACGAGCAGTTTGAGAAAGTAGACGAAATGGCAACCATTTCGTGCAGCTCAGCATTCTCCCCCATATTGAGCAATTTGTACTTTGCTCCGAAATGAATTCAGTGTAGTCACCGCTGGTGGGTGTCTCGTATCTCTTGCATCATTCTTTGTCCCTATTTCTTGCGCGCTGTACTGATAGTGCAGTATTTATAGGCAACATTCCAAGACAACCCTTGGACAACTGAGATATTATATTTCTCAGGAAGAATAAAGGAGAATATCTACGAATGTAATAAGTCAGTGGGGGAAATACTGTGTACTACGCTCCTAGATTACGGGAAAGCATATTACTTAGTCGAGAGGCGGCTGCTCATACAGACAAATTGCTTGACTGGTTGATTCCATTCGAGGGACTGAAGAGAACTGAAATAAACTAAAACACGAAGCAAATAGCAGACGACGAAGCTACGCTGACCGCTACAGTGCCCGTACCTTTATACAAGGTGTTTGACCTAAGACTTTATACAATATTTAAAAATAAGGTTTTTGAGTTAGATCACTTTTTCCGCATAACATTGTCAGTGGTGAGGTACGTCAGAATACAGCTCAGACATCCTAATCAGTGCCTCTTAGCTAACTTAGCTGGTTTTAGTTAACTCGCAGGTAACCTAGTATTCAATAGTTAACTTTATCACCATAACTTTTATTCTCACTATTATTGAGAAGCGTAAGTAATATCTACATTCCGTAATATCCACATCAAGTTTGAAAATTTGAAAAATGCATTTACCCTCTGTGCTGTGGCCCAACTTATTTTGTCCACTTGACGAGTTACGTGCACTAGATAGGTTGTTTTGCCTGCAAGCTTCTCGAAACCACGTGCATTTTGCCGCGATGTAGGCGAAAATTGTTGGGCGACAGCGCCGAGAGTAAATGATATTAATTATGGTGGGCTACATGCATTTCGATAATTAGGGAGCATAACAGTAATAGTTAAACAGTTGACTATTCAATATTGGTTAACAAGGCTGCTAGCTCACAAGACTCAGATGATTTCTGATGCACTACACCGCTGAAAATAGTATGCCGAAAAAAGCGCTCGTATAACTCGAGAAGCCTATTTAAAGAAAATGTGCAAAGTTTTAGGTGACACACCCTGTATACACACGTCCCCTAGTCAGCAGACGCCTGGAAAAACCAACAAAATAAAAGTAATGTCATTTTCCCCTTGGCTTGTCACATGCCCCCGTTACACCGATGCCAAGCGGCACTTTAAAGCCTTCTTTCTTTTTTTTTGCATCTGTTTGCTGAAGTGATGGCGTCCGCATCGAGGTGCTGACTCTTGGCAAACGCATGGAGTCGCGATTGTGACATGTAAAGCGGGGAGTAAAAATTGAGTGTCCTTGGAAACTAGAAGGAGTGTCTGAGACAAGCGGCACGATGGGGGTGATGGTACCTAACTAGTTAGGTTAGCGACCAATGGTACAGGTAATTGGTTTGATTTGATCATAGAAGGTTGTGGCCAAGTACTACACCAGGGTGGCCAAATCCTGCTCTGGTGAGAGAGTGCGTTGTCGGTTCTGGTCACCGAGATAAGGCCGCACTCCAGGCCTGGTTATGCAATTCCATCGACACGCGGATTTTTTTTTTTAACCCGGTGGGGAATTGCGCGGCACCAGGATTTGAACCCCGGTCCTCTTGCACGCGAGGCGGATGTTCTACCTCTACGCCATCGCTGCACGGTTAATACTAGATGTAGAGGAGAGGCCTTTCTTCTTCAAGGGCGGAGGGTGGCCTTATGTTATTCGTGATTGCTATCAAACCACACTGTGGGGATTTTCCAACAGACTCCGGACTCAATTTACTGAATAAAAGAATTACTGACCTGTAGGGATCGGTTCTCATGGTCAGTACAACTTAGGAGCTATGTTAATGTGCTGGGGCTCACTCATCGTAAAGTTTTCTTCTTTTTCTTTATGAAAAAGATATCTTAAGGAAGAGTTCACGCGTAGCCCTAACTCTGGGCAACATTGCAGACATGGTTTAAATTTTTGTTGTAAAAACAGGGGAAATCACATTGTTTGTAATAAAGTATATACGCCTTGCCTTTGTACGCCCCACAAGATGATTTTAGGCAAAAAAAAGGAGTTTGGGAAATTCGCTATTATTATTAGTAGCCCGCAAAATCAATGAAATTTCATCATGCGTCGGTGCGCAAAGCTTCCTGTTTGATACATGATCTGCAAAGGGTGCGGGGGTGTAAAGGTAAATGTTTAACACTTATTCGGATCACTCACAACTTTCAAGTTCAGAATAATAAGAACAGGAGACTCCCAGAAGAAAGGAGGCGAGGAACACAAATGTGATCTTCATCGTCGATGTGATGCTGAATTTGTCGCCTTACCTGCAAAATTTGTGAAAGGCAAAGTGTACACAAGCGAGCTTGCAGTAACGAAAAAGTTTAAATGCTCTATGTGCATGCTTACCATTTCAGCATATAACCGTTTCTTTATTCCTTGGAGAGTAAAGCGTAAGGGTTAAACTTTGCTTCCGCCTGGATTGCCCTACTGTGCTGACTGCGGTAGGGCGTCCCTTTATGCTGTAGGAAACTTATCTAGTTTTTTTTAAGACATTTTAAGGGGGTCGAGCTGAAGCCGATTGTATTATGAGGCTACATACTACTGATTCATCACAGGTAAAGTTCACCACCATAAAGCAGACAGCCTACCATTCTCCCTACTCAGAGAAGTGTGCGGTGCTATTTTTGTGGCGCCTGCAGATGGCGACTAATAACCATGTCAAAATGGATATATGCAGGCACGTCACATGAAGCTCTCTCGAGTTAAAGAATGGTGAATACAAAATTCATATTTTGCCCCTAACTTACCATTGAATGAACTAAATACTGGGTAAGCTGCTAAAAAGCCTAAAAGCCGAACCCTAACAAACAAAATAGTGTCGTCGAAAAGGCCATTTTCTCGCGCAATATTTCTGGTTTGGATTAATTCACAAGCTACATGTTTAGAGGAGAATTTGCTTCGTTATTTCGAAAGCTTTCGCTGCACATTCTTAAACAAGCAAAAGAGCACTGAGGATTTCCGCAAACATTAAAGAAAAACGTGTTTTGTTTTTTCAAGTTTGTGCAATTTCATATGGGAAGGAAAGTTCTGACAAAACAAATATTTCAAATTATCCAGTAATCTGTAGAGGCATTGGGCGATGACATTATTTCGGTACGGCAGCCAATTACATCTGTTTAAATTCCCAGGAGAAGCATACGCTGCGTTTGTAACAAAAGTGCATTTAAAAAGTGTTGTTGTGATCCTCGCCTGGTATAAAACTACATTTGTTTTTAGGCAGAGAAATCTAACTGAATAGTTTGATGAAAACGCTGAATAAATTATTATCAAGGTATTTATAGCATTTATTCTAGACGGAAATTAAGTGAAGAGATATGATTTTATCCTGCGCCTCTTTCTATGTTCACCAATTACTGTTATTCGTCGTGTACCTTCCAGAAATAGAAATAATTCTGGTTTGAAGAGCGTTCACGATTTTTCGTGATTTTTCCCATGTGCTGGCACATTTTCTTAGCCATCATTTCTTGGAAGTAATCCGTACCCCTGTAACATCAACGGGCAATCGCTCCTATATCACCGAGGTTCAGGTCATGAATTATCAGAACTCCGAAAGGTATCTACTGCTACTCACAAAATCTTCATCCTCTAGTGCTGTAATATTCTCTGAATTACTGTCCACTAATATCGTGGCACCCGTCAATACTCACAACCACGAAACAAAATCGCTGACAGAGTTACTTGCACCAAATAGAGCTAAAAAAATGCATGGTATACGTTTCCAGAGATCGACTGGATTTGAAGCAATGAGTGAGCCTGAGTACTAATGGTTCGTGATTCTTGTGCATTCTGAACAAAAAAGCGTGTTACACACAATTCTGTGATTGGCTGTTGTGTTGTGTTCATCTACAGAGAAAAGACTGACAGTGAGAAGGAAAGATTAGGATCCCTAGCTGGATTCCTAGCAGGGTCACGTGCTATTCAAGCGCTGCGCCAAGGGGGGTTGTGCGTTAAATTGGAAAAAATTCGCTTTGCGTCTGTGGCCTGTACGTGCTAATACATTCAGGCATATGGGGATGCATAAAAAGAAAGCTTCTCGCTCGGCGTCTGATGCCGAAGCCTCGTATTCTTACCGAGCTGTGCGCAGCTAGTGCCAGAACGAGCTCTGATACAGGCCGGCTATAGCTTCAGGGTATTCAGTATGAGTAAAACTGGAAAGCTGTCTATGAGCTACGTGCCACGGAAGAATCTAGCTTCAAAATCAGTGCACTGGCACATTGCTGTGGACGCCGACCATCATATAGCTAGAGATTTTGGATTCGAAGTAACTTACCAATAGCAGCGCTCCGCTTCCAATAAAAAGCGTCCAAAGGACTGGCTTGTGGTGGAGAGTTGGCCGTTGGTTTATATAAGACAGAATTTCCTATTGCCACAACAGAGTCTTTGTGTTGAAACAAATATTATGCCATCAATATTTATAGCGATAACCTCTATAAATAAGTATATTGAATACGCTGCTAGTCACCTAATCGCATTGACGTCAAGATATTTCCGACCTTCAAAGAGAAAGTACTGTTTGCCGGCAAATGTCACAAGGAGTATTTTATGGTTCGTTCTGTTGCGCGCATTTTTCATTTCAACTTTCTAGAAAATATTCCTTTGTCCGTAAACGGCGAGTTGCAAAACAGAAGTGAACCAACAATTTTTTTTCCTTGCGATAAAATTCAAAAACCGCCTAGGAAAGGTCGTTTCTGGCGATAACAACCGCAGGCTCTCTAAGAAGCCGATCCATCATGTGGTGGGAACTCATGATTGCTGCCACGGTTCGGCCTTATGGAGGTTTGCGCTGCGAGCAGACGCCCACTTTTACGTAAGATATCCTTATATTAGCGTAGGTTTGAGAAAGAAGCGCTAAAAAGGCGCAACTCAATATAAAAAAAGCACACTGCAAGAGGAAACTGTTATAACTTTGCTGATAATGATAAAACACTGATTCCCTTCAAAAAATCTTTGTTTCGTGTGAGGTGAAATTTCTTTAGCCGAATGAAATTGTTTAAAGGGCTCTCCAATACGCAAGCACATTACCCGAACCTTTTATCCTTTATCTTTTTATCTGCAACACTCAAATAGGCAGAAATTATGGTATGAGGCCACACTGTGGGAAACATTTAGTCACCTGTATAAAAACCACTTTACTGGCCTGAGTGAAAAGCACTTTTCTTTTTTTCTACTCAGTGTTAAAGCAGATAAAACAATTTTTAATTGAGAAAGATCGACTAGCTATAGATGCAACACACTGTAATGGTTGTTCGTTCTTAAAAGCTTCCGTCACGCGCTTTTATCGCTTTGTTTACGATGCACGACGATACCAGATTTATCTCGATTCATTGCATCCAGGCGGAGCTGAATCTACATTGTTCCAGACTCTGGCAGTAAGTTTGAACGCCGTATCTTGAAAGTTCACTATCAGCTTTAAATTGAGCACGGCCGAGAGCGACGGGCATTCTGTTCGACGATCGCCGGCAGTCTTGTCGCTACGCCGTCGCCGAGTCATTGATTTCTTTGTGGGCGTGACTCAGCCCGTTTAAGAGTTTGGACTTTTGTTTGGAAGCATTTTCGCTGGCTTCCTGCTCACAGGACTGCAAGTAAAAAGCTTTTTCAGGCCCATGACTGAGTTTTCCATAAACTGTATCACAGAAGAAACGGGAACCGATCGGGCCGCTGTGACCGCTAGGTTTAGTTTAGTTTATAGGGGTTTAACATCCCAAAGCGACTCAGGTTGACAGACGCCGTAGTGAAGGGCTCCGGATAGTTTCGACCACCTGGGGTTCTTTAACGTGCACCGACATTGCACAATACGCGTGCCTCTAGAATTTCGCCTCCATCGAAATTCGACCGCCGCGGCCGGGATCGAACCCGCGTCTTTCGGGCCAGCAGCCGAGCGCCATAACCACTCAGCCACCGCGGCGGCTTGACAGCAAGGAGTGGCGTCGCACTAGACCCTAATTTAGGAGGGAACTTATTACACTCCGGAACTGCGGCATCGTCCGCTTAAGCATTGCCTAAATAGAAATGAACATTTTTTCCGTTGGTTGATGTGGTTATCACGTACTTTCTCTGCCCTCTGTTGTGCACTCTTCTATACCGTCATAAAATCCAGCAGCTCATTAAAGAATGTATTCAATACTAATACCATTTAGCTTTCCTAAGTGTACGCCTACGAAGCCAGTGTCTCTTTCTATGGCCTCATTGGCACAGATATAGGAATATGTAGTTAGAGTTTATGAGCCGCCCTATAGAAGAGCGTGCAGAGGAATTCGACAGTGACGACACAAAGGTTCTTAGGGACGTATTGCCCATTTATGCTGAAATTCTTCTTCCTGAGGCCAATATCCACTTCCTTTTTCGGCCATTTTGTTGTCAGCACTTGGCGTGGCTAGAAAAATTGAATGCCCCCCCCCCCCCCCCCACAATACACCAGGGAAAGACCCAACTGCATCAACTCGTAACATTTAAATGTAACCTCCCAGCACTCCGCTGTCATTCTCTCTCTCATTTCTGAACACTCACTCGATATGCCATGATTGCCAGAAGATTAAAGGTATGCTTGCGTAATCCCCGCAGTTTAATCAGGAAACAGTTACGTTTCTAATAATCTACTGATCGCTTTCAGTGACTTCAATAGGTTTACACTAACACATAATAAACACTTCATTTATGACTCGAGTTAACCAGAAGGACTTGCTTCAAAACGACCAGCATAACTTTCGCAAACATTTGTGCTGTCGTACACAGTTATTTCAGTTAATAACGATATTTCATCAAGTATTCTACTCTTCACTCTACATTAGCTTCATTTTTATTGGATTCTGAAAAGATTTTTGATCGCGTGCCTCATAACAGGCAAATGATAAAAATACATAGCCTGGAGCTGGATAAATATTATATGCAGTGGAATAAAGCCTTTATAACAAACTTTCTTGAGTGAGTTAACCTGAGAAATTTCTTGTGAATACGCACAGGCACTGCATCTGGGGTCCCTCAGGATTTCCTACTGGGTCCACTGTATTTGTTAACATATATCAATGGAATTACGCTAAGATAACATCAACAATAATATTATTAGCAGATGAAATTGTTTGTCACAGAGTAAAATCTGGAACTTCTGCCATCATCGCTCTAAAGAACGACCTCTAAAGAATGGCGCAGTATCTGTAACACATCTAGGCGGACAGCTGAACCGCGCCCTAAAGGAAGGGATAAAGGACGCAGTGAAAGAAGAAACGGAGAAAGCGGTGCCATACGGTAGGGCTCCGGAATAATTTCGACCACTTGGGGATCTTTATCGGGCACTGACATCGGGCAGCACACGGGCGCGTTTGGCCTCCATCGAAACGCTGCCGCGGCACCTATTGCGTCCTTTCTTTTTACACTCCCTCCTTTAACCTTTCCCTTAGCCACCGTTCAAGTTTCCGCCGAGATGTGGGACAGAGATACTGTACCATTTCCTCTCCCAAAAACTAATTGTGAATTTTCAACTGTTTCCCATTGTGTGATCCATGACTTGGCACAATGGGTCACAAACATGGTTAAGGTGGGGTTGAGGTGTCCAGCGGCATGTCGAGATCTTAGATCTACTGCGAGCTTCCTTTTCTCAAAACGCATGCTTTCGCATTCTTCCACGTAAGCAGACTTGAGTTCCCCCACAATTTTTCCCGTTTTCATCCCTTTGTATTTCATATCGGGTATATTTGAATACCCTCAATAATGTCGACAATGACCGCTAAGGTAGCAAAATATGTAAACAAATAAATAACCAAGGCCTTTTTGGAGTGCATTATTTTTCAACAGTGTCCGGAATTTTTGGCTGTGAAATTAAAGAAGCGAAAACATGTATTTTTTTTAGGGGTGAATGCACCTCGAGGTATGACTAAAGTTCATTTTTCTTTCAGCTGAGATTTGAACTGCCTGTTTTGTGAAGTCGCAAAAGCGGTGTTCTTCACCTCTTGTGATATGCGATTGTTTGCCGTAAATTCTTCAGCGTTTGATGCAAAACTAGGTGCTATTGCTTTGTGTCGAGTCATTAGCCCGTTGCATGCAAAATTTGAATTTAAAATAAATAGTCACGGGACCGCGATTACATTTTTTATCTGAACACACCCTTGGCAATCAAGACACATACAGTTATTTTAGATAAGAAACAGCCTAACAAGCGGGTTCTTCTTAGATTAGACGCAATAAAGCGATCCTCCTAAACGTACCCCTTCTCTTTCTAAGCCAAACAACTTTGCTACCGTCGTAGTGGCGCCAAGTTTTCCCCAATAAAACAAACCTACACAATTTATACAGGAACAAGGGAAGGTTTCATTTAGGGGCGTTTCGTTCCCACATTGATATTTGAATCATAAGAAAACCGCTAGGAGTTATAGCGCTCGCAGCATATATAGTATTTAAAGATGAAGCTCAAAGCTCCCCATACGGCATGAATGGAGCCGTAGAATAATACGCCTCGTGTTAAGGAAGGAAGGAAGGCCTCAGACGTTGCTGGCACATACCTACTACGGGGGAGTGGCCAAGGCACAGGCGGTTAATTGCTGGATACAGGAAAGTTTTGACGGGAAAAGGAGTGGTAATAGGATGTAGCCTGAAAGATTGGAAGACGGAAGGACAGGGGTCCTGTTAACTTGGAGATCGAGGACGGGACAATGGCTTAATGTGCATAATAGTATACAATGCCTGTAACGATTCAATGTCGTACTGACTGAGAGCGGGAAGAAGAAATTAGATTTGGAGGCGCTGCGTTTCTTGGAGAAAAGTTTGCACAGCAGAGCGCCCACTCCTGTCGCTTCGTCCAAGCAAAGAAGCGCCAATGGAAAGAACAACCGCGGAAGACACAGGCAAGCCCAGTTGATGAAATAGAATTTGCAAAAGACGCTTCCTCAAGTGAGGGAAGCGGCGGCAGAACAGCAGGAAGTGATCTATTGTCTCAGGTTCGGCAAAAAAAGGGCACAGTGGGGAAGCTGCCAGGCCAGATCTGTGAAGGTAGAAATTTAGAAGGGGAACCCGGCAACGCAAGTGCGTGAAGGAGACCTCCAGTCTGCGTGAGCGCCAGTCTTTGCTACTCCAAGGATGCAGAAGATGCTGATATTCGGGAGATGACGTAAGAGTCGAGGCAGCAAATTCCTGAAATATTGTGTAGCTGCGAAACCTCACCGCAGCTGTATATGCACACGTTGGTAGGACAGCAACAATTGGGCCGCAGAGAGAGGCTCGTGTTAAACTGAACACACTCTCGTGCTCTGCACTGCACATCGTCGTCTTCATCTGACACGAATGGCTCTGACACTAATCTCGCGCTTTGAGCTATATGGCGGCAGTGACAGAGATACGTTGGCATCTCACTGTCACTTCCGCATGCGTTGTTGTGAGCAACGCTGTGGCAGAAACACGGCTCTGGACCATAGGCCGTCGGCATACATTACGTAAATTGTAATTGACGTTTGAAAAGTTGTAGACGCGTATAACTGGCTCCCTGGGTCAGTGCAAACCTATTTGCGCTTTCAGGTGCGTGCTCTCCATCTACAAACAACTGAGCTTTCAATTTTTATACTTATTTCACCCTACTGCCGTCCCACTGAAGGGTCGTGGCGGGGCGGGCACATTATCTAAGGGGCCAGTTTTTGGTCATCGACAATATTTCATTTAACATCGTGTTGAAGAAGCCACCGTATAAAATATTACATTTAAAGCCCAAAAGCGAATATTGTTTTGTTGAAAGCGATGTAGCGCGTGGATTAATCGCTGCTGCAAAAACCTGTGATACAGTCTACGCTCTTCGGTCGCAACCCAATGCACAGACACACCGGGTGCGGTTGTACGCAGTTCCATATTTGCGACTGGACAAATTCTTCATGGTTCACGTGATGGTACGTAAGGGCGGATGAAGCGCATAATGACACTAAAAACCTACCGTATACTGACCATTGCGTATGTGATATTCCTCCAATATTGCTCCTCGTGAGGGTTCTTTAAAGGGCGTCCGACGTGTGGGTCTTCATGCGGTCCCCGATAAAGGTAAGAAATATGCCAGTCTAAGGAACAAAGGTCGAGGTTAAAGGAGGAAGTTGAAAAGAAAGTGATTTGCTACCCCACACTACGGAAAAGTATGAGGGGATACAATGTCATGGTGAAGAAGAAAAGCGGAGGAAAATCAAGCTCAGTGCAAAAAGCTCGCTGTAAAGTCATGGCCTAAAAAACAATCCGGACGCTCTCAAGAAAAAGAGCATTGCTTAGAAAGCCCTCATCGCTGACGATCACAGCTGCCACTCCGAGAGTCGTCATCTGCGTCAGCGGGATTCGGTCCAGCCGTTCCAGCGCACGCCATTGAGGCTGCCTTTCGGCACTGTATACAGGGCAGGCACAGAGAATGTGCGCTGTGGCCCCGTGGCACCTACACATAGGACATACTGAATTATCAGCCATTCCGTTAACAAAGCAGTAGTGGTTGGTGAATGCGACAACAAGCCACACAGCATAGTCGCTTGACGCAGTTTTGGGCCGGAGCTTCAACAATTGCACCTCTGGGTACAGAGATTGTAGACGTTGGTTCTAATACTGACCGCAATTCTGCGAAGAAAGCGCTATCACGCGCGCCAGATTTCGAAGCGCCTACAGCCACTGCGCCCCTCTCGAAATTGTAATCAACACACAATCGCCGTCGTGGTAGGTGATTCTCGTGACCTGTTCCGCACGGTGATTGCTTGCTATGTCGCAGTGACCTGGTAGCCATTGGTACGCAATATCGTGTCCGTTGTTGACGGCAAAGTGATATATCTCTTGGATTTCGGCAGTCATCTGTTCATGGCATATACGGCGAAAAGCAGCTTCTAAGCCAGTTGAAAAAGACAAATACTGGGGCGTTTTTATTGATATGCTCAATGGCGAGTGTGAATGTTACCGAGTTAGCTGAAGCGCCCATCGAAGTTATTGACTGGTGCTCATGTTACTTTCAGCACTGCGCTGGGCGTGTTTCTTACGTGCATGGTGAGGCCAAACACCACGTTTACAACTGTGACAGGAGGTTCGAAACAGCGAATCAATGCGCTGCTGTGGTAATACGGGGCAGGTTTTGGCACAACAAAGCTAAATATTGCATTCATGTAGACGAACGAACACCCGTGTAGACGAATTTGCCTTAGCCGCCTCACCAACATAGTTCCGTTTTCAAATTCCAAAATATACATTGCTATTGCTGACGGATGACTACAAATCTGTAATTGCATCTATCTGTCTCACTCTAATAATAAAGTCAAAACGCGAAGCTAGTTTCCCAGCTTCCTTGTAAAGATCACTCAGCGGTTTCCTGGTGTGCGCCAATACTGGTAATACTGCCGCATATTTTTGTAGTGTTTGTTCATTTGCTTTGCTTTGCTTTGTTTATGATGGAAGACGTGACCAGACATATCTCGATTGATCGCATCGAGGCGGAGCCGGTTCTACGCGGTTCCATAATGTTGTGGTAACTTTGCACGACCGCTTCTCGAAAGTCCGCTATCAGCTGAAAATTCAGCATGGCCGATAGCGGCGAGCATTCAGTTGGGCGACTGCCGAGCACGATTGTTATCTTCGCCGCCACTGAGTCATTCATTTCCAAATGGGCGCAGGTCTGCCCAATAAACAGTTTCTTTTGGAAGCCTTCTTTCGCATTCTTCCTCACTGCCCGGACTGCCGTCACCACTAGGTGACATCTGGGGGAGTTGCTGGCTGCCGTGGACCGCCATCACTCCTGAAGATGGAGCGCAACGCTGTATCATCAGCGCTCGTTCTTCAGCATCCACGTGATCCTCCTGTATTCAGTGGTCTACCCTAGGAAGCCTCCGAGGAAGGATAGGGCCAGTTTGAGCGTTTGGCAACATTCAACGCATGGGACGGCAAAGAAAATCTACGGTAAGTCTTTTTCCTCCTTAATGACCCAGCTAACACCTGGTACGAGAATCACGAGGCTTACCAGCAACTTGGAAGCAATTCAGGAAAAAACTAGTGGAAAGAATCACAAGCACCGTTCGCAAAGAACAGGCAGAATTACTGCTTGAGACGCTGCTTCTAACTCCCAAATGAGACCGTCCTTGCCTTCGTTATGTTGCTCAAGCGGTGTTAATGGACGCAGAATCGATGTGCGCCATCTTTATTTCCCGCTAGAACATACGGTGCCGCTCAGGCGCTTTTCGATGGCTGGATGACGTCGTCGGGAAGCATTGCTTCCACTTGGTCCCGGATGGCTGGTCGTTCTAGCGGCGACACGCGGTAGGGGCCATGGCGGAGAGATCGGTCGTGCTGGCCGGTTAAAATGCGATGCTTGGCAATCGGCGTTTGTCGCACCTTCGGCGATGACGAGAAGCACTCGCTGTAGCTTCGAAGGAGATTGCGGATCCAGTAACGATAGCGGATCCAGTAACGATAGCTTAGCATTTCTTCCAAAAGAAGTTGTGGGTAATGAGTTGTGAAATGCCTTAGCTGAGGCTAACAGGACAGACCAAACTTGTGGAGTGCAAAACTGCGCGCACCTAGGGGGCTATCGTACTATACCAAGCGCAGCCGGGGTCGCTCAGTGACTAGGCGTTCGGCTACTGATCCCAAGGTGGTGGGTTTGAGCTCTGCCGCGGCGGCCATATTTCCATGCAGGCGAAATACAAAAACACCTGCTTGCTGTGCAATCTCAGCGCACGTTAAATAGACGAGGGTGGTGAAATTACCTCGGAACACACAACAGTAGCATCCCTATAAACCATGTATCAGTTCTGGACGGTAAATCCGCTTCACGAATCGCATTGAAAACTGTGAACACTTTAGAAATTAATTTATCATCCAACAGCACTCTTTAGAAATATTCAGGCCAAACATCATACATTTCCACTCATTCTAAACATCTAAATTTTCATTGATTCTTTCAGTGCTTAAAGGTGGGTTCAGACGAGCGCACCGCATCGCGGATGGTCCGTGCGCGTCAGAGCGGTTGTCCGGACATGTGACCAAATCCGCGAGCCGGTCTGGACGTCGAGCATTCGCACGAATGCAGCGAACAATCAGCGCGTACTTTCTCCCCCCAGCAGGGGGGGGGGGGGGGAATCCGACTGTGCGGCGTGCTCGTGACTCCCCCCGCCACCGTATATGGGTCGGTGTAGTTTCGGCTACTCGGCTTTGTTCCGGTGCATCGCCAGCGGTGGCGATGGGATGGCCGTGGCCCATCCTCCGGGGATGCAGAACCCCATGGAAGTGGCAGCGACTCCCACGCAGCTATGAGTGCCAGTCGCGCCCGTGAGGTCCGATGCCTGAGCGGAGGTAGGTCTGGCTATATCATCAGACTGGATCCACGGAATCCGGCACGGAAGACATGTAAAAAAGCAAAAAGGTTTTCAAATACATGCATGCATCCAGCCTCAGCACGCGAGGGCGTGCGCGGCTGGCGACCGGCGCCCCGGTTTTGGGCCACGGAGAGGCCAGGTCCGCATGGGGGTTTACAGCAGAAGGGCTCCTCGGAATCGATGTCCTCAGGGAGGCAGCCTCACGGCTGACCGCGGGGCTGTAATGGTTTGGACGCCGCGGGACGCCGAGGTTTGGGGTCCGAAGTAGGACCATGGAGTGCAAAAACCGTCGATGTCGTGGAGTAACGGCGGAGTAGGCCCGGGTCATTTCACCCTAAGCGAGGTTCTTGGTTTGTGGCCCGGTCAGCCCGGCCTAGAACACTCCCTCCTAAGTAGGGGTGGAGTAATCTAGGGGAGGAAACAAGTCCATGGTTGGTTGGTTGGAAGCACAGGTGGGTCCCCCGGAGGTGTTAGGTCATGGTGCCAAGGACCGGAGGGCCAATAGGATGACGACCTAAGCCTATACTGGCTGGATCACAACACACACACTTCCGGCGTCTGAAAAACCGCCAAAAGCTCTCGACGGCAAGAAGTGTCAGGTCTAAAACAAACCCTCAAAGTCTTGGAGGAGTCCGAGATAGCTAACCCCGGGTTAGGTTTTTCTGTCTCCGACGGTCGGAGCCCGTTGGGTTTGTGGGCGGTCGGGAATCCCATGAGCGGGGCCACAACTTTGGGCATTTTTGACGCTCTCCTTGTCCTGGCCAGGCATGCAAGTAATGGAGTCGAGATAATGAACGATTAGAGCAAAAACTTGCTCTCCCCATTCCCATCCCTGTTCCCATAACCGGGTTATCCAACACCTTCCGCTACTTCCCAGGGGAGATCATGGGAGTATCCCCAGGCCCGATCACCCAGCTGTGGGTCACTATGTAGCTTTTTACCACCCCCCTCACTTTTTTACATTTTCCCCACCTACGGGTGGTAAAATTATATCATTGTCTTCGGGCATTTAATTTATTTTCAGATTGGATTAAGCCTTTTGTACGTTAGTGGTGCAGGCAGGAACTCATTACTTTTCATTCTTTTCAGGTTGCCATAACTTAACAAATGTCTCCTCATGGTGCTTGCGCTGTCTTCGCGGCATCGCAAACGCTTCTACTGACAGTTTCAAGGACGCCCAGCGAAAACGTCGTCTCGCTGCAGTGGCAGATTGCACAAAGCCGTGATTGGAAAAGAGCACGAGAAAACCGCCGCTTATTAGCGTAAACTTCGTCGGTGCCCTGGTCGCTCTTCGTCGTTCCCAATTTTTTACTTTCACTTCGAAACGTCTGGCGCTTACTTCCAAACAGCGCCTTCAAGAATCATGCGTAGGGAATCGTAACAAAGCAAAATGCATCGCAAGCGCAAGTTCGAGTGCCCACTTAGCTCGAAGGTTTCAATAAAAAATAAAAATCTTTGCGTACCGACCGTGTGCGGGGCTGACTCGGGATGTCGCACATCCATTTCCGTGGCGATCTTTTGCAACACCCTATTCCTTAGCGCCATGTTGAAGTGGTCAGCGTGTTCAATATTCGATATAGGTTGGCAGCTCTTAACGAGCGCTAGAAACGTGACGGTCCCTTCGTCGCTGAGCGCCTTCTTTCCAACTACGCTCATATTAGCAGAAACAACACAGTAAAGCGGGAACTCACGCACGCACACACGCTAAAACATACAATAACGACGCAGTGCAGCAAATACGGAGTGAACAACACAGCGAAGGAAACACGAAAAGGAGGACACACAATGCTGCACTCGAGCTACAAATACGGCTAAAGCGCGCCGAAACAAATGTCGCCAGCGTGGAGGAAAGTCGACTTCACTCCGGATAGCCAGCCAGACGAGCTCTGGGGGCAACGTTGACTGACCTAGAAGCAAAAGCAAAAACAATCCCGGTCCGCCGCCAGGGCCGCAGACTGAATAATTCGCTCGCGTATTTCCCCGGTCCGCGGTCCCCGCCCGGAAAAGCCCGCGCCGCCCGCTCAACGTCGCTCAGAGCAGTGACGTTCACGTCACGTGGCACGCGGACAGCACTGGCGCGCCTGGACGATCCGCGATCCGGTCGGCTCGTCAGAATCCACCTTAAGAGACCGGGAGCGGCTAGAGTGGGTGAGGGAACAAACGCGCGCTAATGTCATATAAAGTTGAAACCAAGAGGAAGAATTGGCTGGGCATGTAATGCGAAGTCAAGATAGCCGCTGGTCCTTAAGGGTAACGGAAAGGATTCCAAGAGAAGGCAAGCGTAGCAGCCGGCGGCAGAGGGATAGGCGAATGCATGAGTTTGGGAAGTTTGCAGGCACAGGATGGGCGCAGCTGGCAAATAACAGGATTAATTGAAGCGACATTTGAGAGGCCTTTGCACTGCAGTGGGCGTAGCCAGGCTGATGATGATGATAATGATAATGATAATGATGATCATGATAACGACATTGGTCAATATAGAGTAGGGGACAAAAGTTTCAAGACCATGTGCTCCGTAAAGGAAGCCAATTGGTTTAGTACTATAGTCCTCGGCTAGAGCCGACACTTATGCAAATGAAAAAAAAAACTGGCGGTTAAGTTTCGCCTCCAGAAGGCTTGCCAATAGCAGGCGGCTAATATTAGAGCTATGTGCTTCGTTTTCAGAGCCCCCGGTTCAGCGACTTTGTCCCAGCCTGTTCCTACGCGTACGCGCTCAGATGATATTTGTCCCTATCTGTACATATGTCCTCACGCGCTGACAACTGTGTACGCCTCCAAGAAGGTGCAAGGAAAAAACAGGCGGTTGTTTTTCGCGCTCATGCGAAAGACGGCGCGAGTTTCACGCCATTTTTTTTTTCATAGTCGGGAATCATCTCCAGAGCCTCAAGGCAGAAGCTCACCTTGTATTTTTCTTCAGGAATTGATTAAACCTTGCTGCTGACCGTGAACGCACGGAACAAGGTCGTGTTTTTTGCTCCCGTCCCTTTGCATTTCTTCGAAATGTGCCAGCTCCTGAACACGTGTCATAGCGTTGATACATGACAGACTGATGATGATGACGTGTGGACATCCAGCGGTTTTTATTTTTTTGCCTGTAGTTTATCGCACAAAGCATCGATGGATGATTTTGTGTCACGAGAGCGAGACACGATAACAGAATGGAATTATTCTGCAAACTTCTAGTGTCCCGGACTGAATCTGTGCAACTCTTCGGACAATTTTTGAGCCTCAAAAAGACGTATGCGAGCTCGAGATTTGGAATACTCGCCTCCTTGCAAAAACTATTTTTATGCATTTCAAAGGTCACAGTGAGCCTTCACCTGATCTTTAGAAATCTTTAGATCTTTAGATCTTTAGAAAGACAATACTTCTCCAAGAACCAACATTCTCAAAAAACACAAAAGCATTACGCACATACTAGCTTTTTGTTCAAGCTTTCCAAATTCTTCTGGATTGATATGAGCGCTGTATAAAAATCTGTCGCTGAGGATGGGCAAAATACATGGCCGTTTTCACCTCTCGGTGTTTATTTAGGCCATTATCCTCAGAGCCTGTGGACATTATAAGAACGTGGGTGCCATATACAAGAAAGAAACAATTAAAAATAAAATGCAGAAAACAACAACAAAAGTGAAAGTAATAAATATAAATAGAGAACTCGTAAGGCGAAACGCGCAGCACACTCAAGAACATGAATAAGATAAAAATTTACGAAAGAATGGTTACTGAGAGCTGTTCTAAATAATAACGTTAAATAAGTGTTGGTAATAATAACGCTAAAATACCAGTCCCCTGCGTGAGAAGTCGCATTGTGAAGATTCCTATAGGGTTTGAAGTGATTCCCGTTTAGGAGGACCGATACCTTTATTTAATTAAAACCTGTCGTATCCAATGCAGCGCGTGCGGTGCAATGACGCTGGATAAAAAATTTAAGCCTCTCCGTTCCCCTTAAGAACTGAATAGGCGAAGGGGCGTACTTAGGATTTCCTCAAAGGTGGGCGCAAAAATACTTTATTGAGAGGCATCTTGCCAAGTAAAACAGAAAGAGCAAGGTAAAATATTGCAGTGCTAAGAGATAGCGACCTTCTTTGCGTTACTTTTTAAGTATAATGTAGAAGCTAGAGGGAGTATAATTAATATTTCCAAGACTTGAAATTGTCTCATTACTTGAGAATGAAACCCAACCCTTTTTCATGTGAACAATGTACGCATGGGTAAACGAAAATGCCGTTGTTTTTTCGGTGAGGATATTTGTTACTGGGGGACACATCAGGACAATATGACGTTTGTTCTTACTTTGAGCGCATCTTGTTTTCTCAAACTGTAGAGCGTTTTAGAATCAATGATCGCAGCAGAGGCTGCCAAACACGGCTTCTATTATGCGTTTTTTTTTTGTATTTACTGTAAACCGCCACTCGTTCGCGATGCTGCCAGATAAAGTGAGAAAAGTTATTTTTGTTTTCTTTCGCAAGACAGACAAAAGGTTATCAATTACACACAACCGAAATGTTGCTCGAGAATGCCGTTCAAACACGCAGCAGCGGCAAAAGAGTCCAGAATGACACGCAGAAAAGCAGAAGCAGTCACGGACCTCAGTACAGCTATATTCTTGCTGTCCAGGTTCTTCACAACTAAAAAGATTTCAGATGCGGAATTTCAGACTTTGTAATAAATTAACTATGTCTCAATTAAGTCATTCCTTTTGAAACATCGCTCTTATGTTGCTCATCCCTGGAGAAGAAATGCCAGAGAGACACAGATGGCATGCACTGAATGTGATGCATCTTTTAAAACGATCTTTCCATTGTTTGAAATAAAAACATGTTGCTTGACAGCCCTAAGAAAGTGTGTTTGCTTCATATCTCATGTTCATCCTCGCCAGGGAATGCGTGCCTGACGAGGCTGAACAGGCGATGCTTTATATGCATGCCTTGCGAAAAATGGCAAAAGACTGTTGCACATGCTGATTTTACCACTGCAGTGAAGTACCTCCTGGGGACCGGATAATATATGCTGAGGTACCGATTGCCATTACAGAGCGATGTTCACGGAGTTTCGTTGCATGTATGAAGAAAAAGAAAAGCCAAAGAAAAAATGCCTGCTTTTCCCTTGTCACGAATGCGGACTGAGATGACAGGCTTAGATGTTCCTACTTTGACTACACGGGCTTAACAGAAGGAGTTTGGTGGGGAGAATGTGGCGAAATTGACCGCCTTGACGACCGTGAAGACCATGAAGTGCACGAAGAAGAGGTCGACGCGAAATGGTGTTTGTGGGTAAAACGAAACTGTCATGTTATCAACCTGGCAGCACGGGCCCGAAGCCTCAAAGCAGTATTAGTGGATGAAGAAGAATATGTGCAATGCACAGCGCAAGAGTGGGTTGCAGCACGAGCCGTGCTCGGGTGCGTTGATAGCAAACACAAAAGTGGCAAAAATGCAATGTATTGCGTTCAGTCTTGCAGAATGCAACAGCTGCATGCCAACGATAAGCTTCGAAACGAACAAGATATTGCAAAGTTGTGCGCGTGCAAACAGAGACAACTCCGCACACAACCAAGCTTGGGTTTGTCGCCTCACTAACGATATTTGGGAATCTGAGTGAGGCTCACTGTTTCGATAGTGATTTGAGGGAACCTCTGAATACTGCAAGTCTTCAGAGTCTCACCTGACGTCACCAAAGAAGCTTAGACAGGATTTACCTTTTTTTTAATGCGGTTAAGAGACGCGCCCGACTATAAAAATACTGCTCAGTAACACGCAAAGCCTCGAGCACGCTCTTTATCAGAACAGAAAAGAGCGACGTCACTACCATAAGACCAAATCTAAATTTCACAATGCGATCGTGAGAAGACAGGAATTGTGTTCTTGATGATACAATGACATAGGGGCTCAAGATATCAAGCGAATAAGATAGGAGATATTGGGCAGCCCTTTCGAACAGATGTTTTAAGCGGAATTTGATTGGTAAACGTGTGATTAAGAATCAGTCTTGTAGTTGCCGCTTTATAACGTAGTTCTGTGCGGTCAAACAAGACATCATCAATGTTTGCACTCCTCAATACAAAAAAGAAAAAATTATGGCACACTTTACCAAAAGCTCTTGTCAGACCAATGTGAATAAGATCCACTTGATTGATCTTATCCGATAGTATTTAGCACGGAGAATGCGATATGAATATAATCTTGGATAATGCGGCCTTTGATCCAGCACATTTGGTATGGCCATAATATATATAATGCCACAAGCTGCAGACGAGAAGAAAGAACCATGGCAAATATCTTATAATACATCCTGAATAAGAATATCGGTCAATACCCTTCAACAGTTTTCAACCAATCTCCGTCTGCGTCTCTGGAAAGCATTGGCGTCGGGAAAACTTCCTCCTCCTTCTGGAAGCTGCTGGAAATGGTGTTCAGCACTTGTTAGTTCATCAACCTGTTTAAAGGTTTTCATTACTTTAAAAGACCAAACCATCCCTTCTTCCTAGCTGTGTTTAACAGGCGTTTAAGTGCACTTTTGCCTGTTCTATTTGCACCCACTGATCAGGAGTGAGGAGTCGCCGAAACATTCCATTTCCTCGACGTACGGATTTCCTCAGAATCACTAAGCATTCCATTTAAAAGAAAATAAGAAAAGTTCTGATTGAGTTTTTATTTCCTGTACCATGCATTGGCAGCCTTACCTCTCTTACCTAGAAAACGGCATATTACAGTGGATGCAACGAATGCGCGTTCAATTGGCCGCAAAAACTTTCTTTTTTAAACGTTGCACGTGAAAGTTACCTGTAAAAATGTGGCTTTGAAAAAAAAGAAAATTTTGTGCCATAGTCTGTGAAATGTCGCTTGGGTCAGCAGCCAGAAACTATTGGCCATTGCTTTATATTTTGTTGTGATTCCGTGTTTACATTTAGTGAGATTCTTGAAAGGTTACTTAATAAGGACATCAGGATTAAGCCCAATACCATAAGGTATTTATCCACAATGAAAGGTTCTAAGGGTCCATGCGATCTTTTGGTGCTCATGGGACTGTTTAGCCTGTGTAAGAGCCGCATGACAGATCCCCACGCAGAGCCGCCACGTTCATCGATGTCTCTATGGAGAGAGCAGTGTGCTGTGGTGCAGGGGGGAATATGTTGCGCTAGATCGACTTCCTGCCTGGCTTCTTTTACTCGATGCATGTGTGTGTTTCCGAGAACTCTTATTTGCAGGCAAAGTCAGAGCAGGATACTGGTGTGACTGCGCATGACGGGTTGCGGTATCCGATCTGGTTAAATCGGGCGTAAAGCCTGTCAGGGTGGCCGTACTTCCTGCGAAGTTGATGTGCTCTCGCTGCCGCGTTTTCGACTCCGAATCACTGCTATTTCTTTTTCAACTTAACGAGGCGTCTTATTTCCTGTTGATGTGCAGTGGCAAAAATCTAAGTATGAGAAAGATCTTCGGTCGGTGTTAGTGAGCATGCGAGTCCTTTGGCGTTAAAACTGTATCCACCTTTGAATAATATTCCGCCAACCACTCCAGGCGCGAACCCCTGTTCTCGAATGGTCGGTAAAGCCAACAGCAAGCGGTGAGCCCAAGAGACCAGTATGCGCACATACCATGGTGAATGCAAAAATTTTTATAAGTGTGTCAGATAGGGTACAATCATTACTTCTACCTTTTCACTATCTGCTTTTGCTCCTTAGAGGTCAGCTCACTGAAAGCACTAGCAGCACTTTCACCCTCTGAATATCAAAAGCGCATTAGGCGCCATATTACCGCAACCTTAGATTCGCGCCTGGTCTGGTTTTGTATTGAATTCCAGGTGCCAATACAATGAAATGCGATCTGTAGTCTAATCGTGTTACACCTGCACGTTATACCCAATTTGCTTGCGGAACGGTCAGAAGCTGCAACCAGAACGCTGTCTTGTTACAACGTCACTGGGCTTTAGAACGCTACGAGAATATTAAACACACCATGCTCCACGAAATATGCATCCAATAGCGAGTGCTAGATAACACCAATAGCATCGATAAATAATTCAACTAATATTCGCAACCGAAAATACGATTCAGTTGGCATCAACTTTCCATGCTCTTGGTGAAGCCTTGGTTGTTATGTGCTCAAGACTGGTTTGCAGTCTAGGAATATAAAAAAAAATATATTTCAGTAGAGCTTGCGAAAACGAACTGGTTTTGGGAAATATCGCGTGTGTCACATTTAAAAAAAACTAGAAAATAATTTGCTTTCTTCTAGGGTAGTGATTATTGACCTGCTGCATAATACAGTTTGCTCTGTGCAGCACACATTTTAAATCATTTTCGCGCTCCAGCCTGCGTCCTAGTACTGGCTGAGCTATTTTTTCCTTTTGATTGCGCAGTGACGTAGTCCTTGGAATATTCACCGCCTTAACCATGCGTTTTGATCCAGTGCATCATGGTCTCTGTTTTAAGTGTAATTATTTTTGCTGCAGTACTGTTTAAAAAAGTCTGGAATAGTTTTTTGCAACTGAGTTCTCTTCCACCTCAAAAAGAAACTCAGAGTGTCAAGACGTGTGACTGCCATCTGAGTGCCAGAAAACTAGTGGTAATGTACAGTATTTAGGACGGTAAAAATTAAGCTAATTAAAACGCGTGTTTGCATATTTTTTTACCCGCCGCGGTGTCTTAGTGGCTCGGCTGCTGATCGGCAGTTCTGGGGTTGAAAGTCGACCTCGGCGGCTGAGTTTTTATGGAGGAAAAACGCTAAGGCGCCCGTGTTCTGTGCGATGTCAGTCCATGTTAAAGATCCCCAGGTGGTCGAAATTATTCCGGAGCCCTCGACTACGGCACCTCTTTCTTCCTTTCTTCTTTCACTCGCTCCTTAATCCATTTCCCTAAGTCGTGGTTCAGGTGCCCAACGATATATGCGACAGATACTGCGCCATTTCGTTTCCCCAAAAACCAATTATTATTTTTATTTTCCTTTTAGAGTTAGCGCGCACTGTGTATGTACTCAGCTCAGGAGAATATTTCCTTGATGCAAGACTAGGAATACGAATAGCACTTTTATTCCTGAAAATCAACCAACGCTGTAAGTAAAGGCTCCGCCAAAACATCACCTTTTTAGCTGTGCTTAGCAAGGAACCAATGAAAAATTTGACGCAGTACATTCTAGCCTAAGAAACTGCAGGATGTCTGCCAATCGCTCGTTGAAATAAATAGCATCTGTGAAAAACATGCGACAATTCAAACACACTCTTGCATCTTGCACTTTTATGCTGTGCATCTGTTTTCTTTTATGGTTTCAACAACGACACTTGTCTGCGCATTTTTTATGCTTCTCAACTAACTCAACCTAACTGAAATGAGAGCCTCGAAAATGAAGTCAAGAACCAGCGTGTGCGCACAGCTGCGGCGAATTTTTCCTTCAAGTGTGCAACATTCGGATCTGAGGCATCAAACACGCGTTATGCAGGCGTAAAGCCTAGCTTTTGTTATAGGAACGTTCGATATATTGAAGCTCTTTCCTGCACGTGCACACGCACACAATTCCTTCCAAGAATAGCGCAAACAAGGCAAGGACAACGGAAAGAAACGACAACACGAGCGCTGTACACAATACAGCGCGACGTGAAGATGTTGACACAGCGCGACGTGAAGATGTAGACACAGCGCGACGTGAAGATGTTGACACAGCGCGACGTGAAGATGTTGACACAGCGCGACGTGAAGATGTTGACACAGCGCGACGTGAAGATGTTGACACAGCGCGACGTGAAGATGTTGAGCTTGCCATGGGTGGCGGTGCAATACATTACACACTGTGCAATTTTTTCGCTATATGCGCAGCGCAATCTACAGTTGACTGCACTCACTGCGCTCAGGCGATGGGGTTGTCTCGATGTTATTGGTTACTGGCGTCGCTATGCGTACAAGCATACCTCTTTTTCGGTTCAGAGTACATATATAAAGTTAACTTTTTCATAAAGTTAACTTTTTCATCAAAGCGTGCATGCTGCAACAATTCTGCAACAGTTCTGGGTTACGGGCTGTGCAGATCTAGGAAAATGAATAGCTGCCTGGAAAATATTCTCGTAAATCTTCGTCTCGATCGGTAATCATGCTCCTTTTGGTGTGTTTTTGTTAGAAGTATAATTGCGGTGTTCTCAATTTTGTACAGTGTTTTACATCGTAGTAATTACGGCACATGTGCTTCATCATGACCTTTTCTCCTGTCTCATAATCTTACTTACTTAGTGCGTTAGTAGCTTGGAAGCCGCATGATTGGATCTAAGTTGAATCAAAGAATACAGATATTTTGATTGAATTGAAAAAAACATAACTTTGCGCGTGCTACATGCCAGAGCTGCAAGCCTTGAGTACTCTTTTCTCGATTTCTGACGTTCAGGTGAATAAATGGAACTTTATTCGTATTACTACGTATTCCTGAACAAGAACAAAACTGAAAACATGGTTTTTTAAGGGCATCGTTCCTAATTTAAGTTTATATATTATACAAATAAAATGAAGACAATCGTCCAGTCATCCAGTCTATCGGCCTCTTGGCTAGTCTATCCGTCCTCAGAGAGAAGACTAAACCAAACTCGTGGATGATCAGCCCCAACGACTGGCGGACTATGTGGCAGTCTACCGCCGCCCGTACACGCCTCTGAGCAGGTTTGGTGGTCGGTAAATGTTTTGGGCGATTGGCTGCTATTCAGACCAGATTGAAGTCGAGCTCTTAGAATGCTGTGGCGTCGCATCAGTCTGCCCTGTCTTGGTTATAGTTTTCCTGAAACCATTGGAAACGAACGGTTGGGGGGTAGTCCAAGCAACATTCATCTGCTAGTGAAGAAAAGAATGAGGTTAAAGGAGATTTTTGAATCCATCCTACATGATAACAACTTTCCTGGAGATACGTAGCAATGGGCGAAAACAAAGAGTCCGCGCGTATTTTTATTTCCGTAGGCCTAATTTGCGGCTTTGTAGTATGCGACTGAAGCTAATTATTCGCATAAACCTGAAAACGAAAACAAAAGCGAAAGTGAAACCGCCACATGAATGGCTGGAAGGAACATCACTCGCTGGCTGACTCGACCTCGTTTCGAATTCTAGTACAAAAAACAAAAGCTGGGAGCCGGGATGTTGAATTCGATGTAAAAGAAAAGTCGGCTGCAGCGGACAATAATTCGTAGTTTCTAGGAATGCTGGGAGCGTGTAGTGCGAGTTCCCGCGGTGAACAGACGAACTCCGATTCCCCTCCAGTGCACTTATTGCTGTCCCTACCGAATTTTGTTATCACACACATCGAAGTCAGATACGAAGAGCTCACCATTGCAGTTACAAAGAGTGCGAAATTTTGTAATCCGCTGCTGTGGCACAGTGGGGTTTTCTTTCAGCTATTGTTCCCAAGGTCGTCTGTATTTCGATGACTGGAATAACAAATCAACTTTGTGCTACGCTATGTCAGCGTATATTGAAGGCCAGAAGTGGTCTAAATTATTCAGGCGCAATCCACCATGGTGTTCTTCATAACCAATGAGTTGCTTCAGGACAATTATCTCAATGGAGTATCGCCTTTAAGCCGTACGGAATGCTCACATTGTTTATCTTTGCCAAGTCTCCTTGTTAGCGTTTAAGGGCGCATTTGTGGCCTCCCTCACCCGTTCTCTTCTCTGCGCTCGTACAACCTTCCTGTGTCTACTTTTGTCCTCTTTGTTAGTGAGGGTTTCGAAGCGAAAAGTTTCACTACCCTCGGTAAAGCAGTCGTTGTGTAGGCCGGAGAATAACCTTGAACAACCTTCGGCCATCAAAGGAGAGCCGTGTATGACCATATGTGGTACAGTTATGGTGTCGAACCTTTGACCCTTGACCCCTGACCTTGACCCATGAACTTTAGTTGACATTTGAGCTTTGGGCTCTGACCTTTGACATTGGGTGGCCGTGTGGTCCTCCTTTGAGCTGAAAGAACATCCGATGGGGTGATGTGAAGCCGCGTGATGACATCCGATGGGGTGTCATAAGACCATGTGATCCAACGCCATAGCCACGTGGTCTTGTGGTTATGTATAGAAAGGCTGTCGCGGGCGTGTAGCGGAGCTGCCATGAATGAGCCTCAGACGCTTAGCAAGCGTCCTTACTTATCGCTGAACTCCAGGATTAACCAAGTTTAGCCACTGCCAATTTTTTCTGTGGTTGCATCCTCGCGGGCACTGCGTCTTTCCAATGCGGGTACAGCGCACCGAAAGCTTTTTGTTCCCATTCTGTCTAGTACTGCAATGCAATGAATCCCAAGAACAACACACAAAATTAAATTATGTGTGAAATAGAGGTCTGCGTATACAATTCTGTTTATTGGTGTCTTGCTGAATAGGTGTGATGATGGTAATGCACCAAAGCTCAAGGAATCTGGTCTTGGGGTCAATTTTACCGAATGCTGCTCTTTTCTGTTTCTCTGCAACAAGCACGACCACAGCCAGCTCCCGTGGCTAGCAGGTTCGCATTAGGAGCTTGGTGCATATCTGAAAGATGACGGTCTGGGCAAAGCTACCACGGAATAATTATACTATACTGTTTAAGGAAACAGTATGCTTTAAAATTACCTGTTTTTACGTGTTGAATTCCTTGCCAAAGATAAATTAACTTTAATTATACATTGCTTTGCCTGTTCGGAAGAGACACTATGGTTTCCTAAATAGCTTACTCGATGCTGCTGTAACATATAGAATTCGGCACTGAAATCGAATATTAACAACCCCGTGACCCGCGATACGCTTGCGGCCTATAGGGCGCTGGGCATACTACCAGACTTCCTGAAGACGCTACTGTGGCCACAGGGCTGTGCGCGCACCCGTGAGCTAACCTTAGTGAGCCTCTGTGCATTCCTCGAACAGACGGGCTTGGCGTCCCGTCTGTTCTCCGTCAGGTAGTTACACGCAGTGACCGAACGCTCCGCGAGTTCTACCTTGGACGATTAACAAGTGGACGCCTCACTGCAGTTGCAGTCAACATAGTGTTCTGCGCGTCAGTTTTTATTGCTCCATCATGAACAAATCACGCGCACAACCTGGACACATTTCTTATTGTGTAAATAGTTTGTGTACATTACCTCTCCCCCTATACTCTCTTACTATCCCCTCACCTCTTTCATTTCATTTCGCAATTCTGCCTGCTATCCTTTATTTCCGCTGCCCCAGATCAGGTCCTTCAGTATCGATGGCAGATGCCGGGGCTAGCAAAAATTTTTACTTCCTTTTCGTCATTATTTTAATAAAACCACTTACTACTACTACCAATAAAACACATCTAGAAAATTATAGAGCAAGGGCAGATGGCATTTAGAGGTGCTTCGTTCTCACATCGCTATTAGAATCATAGGAAAACCAGGAGTAGTTATAGCGCACGCATCATATTTAGTATTTAAAGACCAAGCTCAACGTCCAGGAATCGCACCCCATACGGTATCAATGGAGCCGCAGCCTAATACGCCTCGTGTTAAACTCAACACACTCCCGTGCTGTGCATTGCACATCATCGTCTTCATCTGACATTAATCGCTCTTACAGTAATCGCGTTTTGAGCTATATGGCGGTAGTGACAGAGGGATATTTGACATCTCATTATCACTAACGCATGCGTTGGCGTGAACAACGCTATGGCAGAAACACCGCCCTGGAGCATAGACCGCCGGCATACATTACGTAAAATGTAACTGACAATTAAAAAGTTGTAGCCGCGTATAACTGGCTCCCTGGGTCAGCGGTAACTTATTTGCGCTTTCAGGTGCGTGGTGTCCATCTGCAAACAACTGAGCTTTGGCACAATATTTCGCGCACAGCAATGCTAAAGCGCCAGCAATTTTTCTCTTTATTTCATCATACTGCCGTCCCACTGACGGGTCCTGGCAGGATGGGCAGATTATCGAAAGGGCCAGTTATTGGTCATCGACAGTGTTTCATGTAACATCGTGCAGATGAAGTCACCATATAAAATAATTCATTTAAAGCCCATAAGCGAATTCTGTTTTGTTGCAAGCGATGTAGCGCGTTGATTAATCGCTGCTCCAATATTCTACAATACAGTCTACGCGCTTTGGTCCCAATCCAACGCACAGACACACCGTATGCCGTTGTACACAGATCCATATTCGCGAATGGACAAATTCTTGATGGTTCTCGTGGTGATACGAAAGGGCTGATGAAGCGCATAACAAGACTAATAGCCTACCCTACACTGACCATTGCCTACGTGATATTACTGCATTATTGCTTCTCCTAAGGTTTCTGTAACCGGCGTCCGACGTGTCGGTCTTCATGCGGTCCCTGATAAACGCCAGAAACGCGGCAGTGTAAAGAACAAAAGACGAGATTAGAGGAAGAGGAGGAAAAGAGACCGATTTGCCGCCCTATACTACGGAAAAGCATGACGGGATGAAATATAATGGCGAAGAAGAAAAACGGAGGAATATGAAGCTCAGGTGAAAAGCGAGAGAGAAAACCAACGGAAAGGCAGGGAGGTTAACTAGGCGACGGCCGGCATGCTACCCTACACGTGGGAAGGGGAACGGAGGGAAAGATAGAAAGGGGAGAGAGCTGTCCTCTGCGATGAAGGCTTACTCCAAGGACCCAGAATCTTGGCTTCAGTAAGGGGCCGAGGATCTAAACGGCGGAGTGTTGCAGCCAGGAGTGTACGCTCACGCTGAAACAGAGGGCAATTACAAACTAGGTGTTCTATTGTTTCGTCGCGCCCAAAGATCTGACACGCAGGAGAGTCTGTAATCGCGATTAAGTGGGAGTAGGCATTTGTATACGCCACTCCAATCCACAGGCGATACAAAAGCGTAGCATCGCAGCGGGAGAGGCCGGAAGGAGGACTGAGTTGGAGTAAGGGGTCTAGGCGGTGCAGACGGCATGCGGAGTTGCCAGGAGAAGACCATGGCGCTAAAATCTTATTTGGGACAAGCATTCGGGTGCAAAAAGCTCACTGTAAAGTAGTGGCCTAAAAAGCAATCCGGACGCTTTTAGTAAACTGAGCAGTGGTTTGCAGGCCCTCATCGCTGACGATCACAGCTGCCACTACGAGTCTCCATTTGCGTCAGCGGGACTCAATCAATGCGTTTCAGCGCATGCCACACAGGCTGCCTTTCGGCACTGTATACAGGGCATGCACTGAGAATGTGCGCTGTGGTCTCGTCGCACCTACACATCGGACATACAGGATTATAAGCCATACCGTTAACAAAGGAGTAGTTGTTGGCGAATGCGACAATAAGCCACAAAGCATAATCGGTTCACACAGTTTTAGGCCGGATGGAAGCCGGAGCTTCACGCAATTGCACCTCTGGGTACAGAGATTGTAGACGTTGGTTCTAATACTGACCGCAATTCTGCGAAGAAAGCGCTATCACGCGCGCCAGATTTCGAACAGCTTACACCCACTGCGCCCCTCTCGAAATTGTAATCAACCCATAATCGCCGTCATGGTAGGCGATTCTCGTGACCTGTTCCGCACGGTGATTGCTTGCTATGTCGCAGTGATCTGGTAGCCATTGGTAGGCAATATCGTGTCCGTTGTTGACAGCAGAGTGATATATCTCTTGGGTTTCGGCAGTCATCTGTTCATGGCATATACGGCGAAAAGCAGCTTCTAAGCCAGTTGAAAAAGACAAATAGTGGGGCGTTTTTATTGATATGCTCAATGGCGAGTGTGAATGTTACCGAGTTAGCTGAAGCGCCCATCGAAGTTATTGGCTGGTGCTCATGTTACTTTCAGCACTGCGCTGGGCGTGTTTCTTACGTGCATGGTGAGGCCAAACATCACGTTTACAACGGCGGCAGGTGGTTCGAAACAGCGAATCAATGCGCTGCTGTGGTAATGCGGGGCAGGTTTTGGCACAACAAAGCTAAATAATGCATTCCAGTAGACGAACGAACACCCCTGTAGACGAATTTGCCTCAGCCGCTTCACCAACACAGTTCCGTTTTCAAATTCCAAAATATACATTGGTATTGCTAACGGATGACTACAAATCTGTAATTGCATCTATCTGTCTCACTCTAATAATAAAGTCAAAACGCGAAGCTAGTTGCCCAGCTTCCTTGTAAAGATCACTCAGCGGTTTCCTGGTGTGCGCCAATACTTGTAATACTGCCGCACATTTTTGTAGTGTTTGTTCATTTGCTTTGCTTTGATTTGTTTGTGATGGAAGACGTGACCAGATATATCTCGATTGATCGCATCGAGGCGGAGCCGGTTATACGCGGTTCCATAATGTTGTGGTAACTTTGCACGCCGCTTCTCGAAAGTCCGCTATCAGCTGAACATTCAGCATGGCCGATAGTGGCGAGCATTCAGTTGGGCGACCGCCGAGCACGCTTGTTGTCTTCGCCGCCGCTGAGTCATCCATTTCCAAATGGGCGCAGGTCTGCCCAATAAACAGTTTCTTTTGGAAGCCTTCTTTCGCTTTCTTCCTCAGTGCATGGACTGCCGTCACCACTAGGTGACATCTGGGGGAGTTGCTGGCTGCCGTGGACCTCCAACAGTCCTGAAGATGGAGCGCAACGCTGTTTCATCAGCGCTCGTTCTTGAGCATCCACGTGATCCCCCTGTATTCAGTGGTCTACCCTAGGAAGCCTCCGAGGAAGGATAGGGCCAGTTTGAGCGTTTGGCAACATTCAACGCATGGGACGGCGAAGAAAATCTACGGTAAGTCTTTTTCCTCCTTAATGACCCAGCTAACACCTGGTACGAGAATCACGAGGCTTACCAGCAACTTGGCAGCAATTCAGGAAAAAACTAGTGGAAAGAATCACAAGCACCGTTCGCAAAGAACAGGCAGAATTACTGCTTGAGACGCGCTTCTAACTCCCAAATGAGACCGTCCTTGCCTTGTTATGTTGCTCAAGCGGTCTTAATTGACGCAGAATCGATGTGCGCCATCTTTATTTCCCGCTAGAACATACGGTGCCGCTCTGGCGCTTTTCGATGGCTGGATGACGTCGTCGGGAAGCACTGCTTCCACTTGGTCCCGGATGGCTGGGCGTTCTAGCGGCGACACGCGGTAGGGGCCATGGCGGAGAGGTTGGTCGTGCTGGCCGGTTAAAATGCGATGCTTGGCAATCGGCGTTTGTCGGACCTTCGGCGATGACGAGAAGCACTCGCTGTAGCTTCTAAGCAAATTGCGGATCCAGTAACGATAGCGGATCCAGTAACGATAGCTTAGCATTTCTTCCAAAAGATGTAGTGGGTAATGAGTTGTCAAATGCCTTAGTTGAGGCTAACAGGACAGACGAAACTTGTGGAGTGCAAAACTGCGCGAGGGGGCTATCGTACTATACCAAACGCAGCCGGGGTCGCTCAGTGACTCGGCGTTCGGCTACTGATCCCAAGGTGGTGGGTTTGAGCTCTGCCGCGGCGGCCATATTTCCTTGCAGGCGGAATACAAAAACACCTGCTTGCTGTGCGGTCTCAGCGCACGTTAAATAGACCAGGGCGGTGAAATTATCTCGGAACACACAACAGTATCATCCCTATAAACCATGTATCAGTTCTGGACGGTAAATTCGCTTCACGAATCGCATTGAAAACTGTGAACACTTTAGAAATTAATTTATCATCCAACAGCACTCTTTAGAAATATTTAGGCCAAATATAAATTTCCACTCATTCTAAACATCTAAATTTTTATTGATTCTTTCAGTACTTAAAGGTGGGTTCAGACGAGCGCACCGCATCGCGGATGGTCCGTGCGCGTCAGAGCGGTTGTCCGGACATGTGACCAAATCCGCGAGCCGGTCTGGACGTCGAGCATTCGCACGAATGCAGCGGACAATCAGCGCGTACTGTCTCCCCCCAGCAGGGTGGACTGTCCGACTGTGCGGCGTGCTCGTGACTCCTCCCGCCACCGTATATGGGTCGGTGTAGTTTCGGCTACTCGGCTTTGTTCCGGTGCATCGCCAGCGGTGGCGATGGGATCGCCGTGGTCCCTCCTCCGGGGATGAAGAACCCCATGGAAGTGGCAGCGACTCCCACGCAGCTATGAGTGCCAGTCGCGCCCGTGAGGTCCGATGCCTGAGCGGAGGTAGGTCTGGTTATATCATCAGACTGGATCCACGGAATCCGGCACGGAAGGCATGTAAAAAAGCAAAAAGGTTTTCAAATACATGCATGCATCCAGCCTCAGCACGCGAGGGCGTGCGCGGCTGGCGACCGGCGCCCCGGTTTTTGGCCAAGGAGAGGCCAGGTCCGCGTGGGGGTTTACAGCAGAAGGGCTCCTCGGAATCGATGTCCTCAGGGAGGCAGCCTCACGGCTGACCGCGGGGTTGTAATGGTTTGGACGCCGCGGGACGCCGAGGTTTGGGGTCCGAAGTAGGACCATGGAGTGCAAAAACTGTCGATGTATTGGAGTAACGGCGGAGTAGGCCCGGGTCATTTCACCCTAAGCGAGGTTCTTGGTTTGTGGCCCGGTCAGCCCGGCCTAGAACACTCCCTCCTAAGTAGGTGGGGAGTAATCTAGGGGAGAAAACAAGTCCATGGTTGGTTGGTTGGAAGCACAGGTGGGTCCCCCGGAGGTGTTAGGTCATGGTGCCAAGGACCGGAGGGCCAATAGGATGACGACCTAAGCCTCTACTGGCTGGATCACACCACACACACTTCCGGCGTCTGAAAAACCGCCAAAAGCTCTCGACGGCAAGAAGTGTCAGGTCTGAAACAAACCCTCAGAATCTTGGAGGAGCCCGAGATAGCTAACCCCAGGTTAGATTTTTCTGACTCCGACGGTCGGAGCCCGTTGGGTTTGTGGGCGGTCGGGAATCCCATGAGCGGGGCCACAACTTTGGGCATTTTTGACGCTCTCCTTGTCCTGGCCAGGCATGCAAGTAATGGTGTCGAGATAATGAACGATTAGAGCAAAAACTTGCTCTCCCCATTCCCATCCCTGTTCCCATAACCGGGTTACCCAACACCTTCCGCTACTTCCCAGGGGAGATCATTGGAATATCCCCAGGCGCGATCACCCAGCTGTGGGTCACTATGTAGCTTTTTACCACCCCCTCACTTTTTTACATTTTCCCCACCTACGGGTGGTAAAATTATATCATTGTCTTCGGGCATTTAATTTATTTTCTGATTGGATTAAGCCTTTTGTACGTTAGTGGTGCAGGCAGGGACTCATTACTTTTCATTCTTTTCAGGTTGCCATAACTTAACAAATGTCTCCTCAGGGTGCTTGCGCTGTCTTCGCGGCATCGCAAACGCTTCTACTGACAGTTTCAAGGACGCCCAGCGAAAACGTCGTCTCGCTGCAGTGGCAGATTGCACTAAGCCGTGGTTGGAAAAGAGCACGAGAAAACCGCCGCTTGCCAGCGTAAACTTCGTCGGTGCCCTGGTCGCTCTTCGTCGCTCCCAATTTTTTACTTTCACTTCGAAACGTCTGGCGCTTATTTCCAAACAGCGCTTTCAAGAATCCTGCGTAGAGAATCGTAACAAAGTAAAATGCATCGCAAGCGCAAGTTCGAGAGCCCACTTAGCTCGAAGGTATCAATAAAAAATAAAAATCTTTGCGTACCGACCGTGTGCGGGGCTGACTCGGGATGCCGCACATCCATTTCCGTGGCGATCTTTTGCAACAATCTATTCCTCAGCGCCACGTTTAAGTGGTCAGCGTGTTCAATATTCGATATAGGTTGGCAGCTCTTAACGAGCGCTAGAAACGTGACGGTCCCTTCGTCGCTGAGCGTCTTCTTTCCAACTCTGCTCATATTAGCAGAAAAAGCACAGTAAAACGGGAACTCACGCACGCACACACGCTAAAACATACAATAAAACACAGTGCAGCAAATACGGAGTGAACAACACAGCGAAGGAAACACGAAAAGGAGGACACACAATGCTGCACTCGAGCTGCAAATACGGCTAAAGCGCGCCGAAACAAATGTCGCCAGCGTGGAGGAAAGTCGACTTCACTCCGGATAGCCAGCCAGACGAGCGCTGGGGGCAACGTTGACTGACCTAGAAGCAAAGCAAAAACAATCCCGGTCCGCCGCCAAGCCCGCGGACTGAATAATTCGCTCGCCTATTTCCCCGGTCCGCGGTCCCCGCCCGGAAAAGCCCGCGCCGCCCGCTCAACGTCGCTCAGAGCAGTGACGTTCACGTCACGTGGCACGCGGACAGCACTGGCGCGCCTGGACGATCCGCGATCCGGTCGGCTCGTCAGAATCCACCTTAAGCGACCGGGAGCGGCTAGAGTGGGTGAGGGAACAAACGCGCGCTAATGTCATATAAAGTTGAAACCAAGAGGAAGAATTGGGCTTTGGATGGGCATGTAATGCGAAGTCAAGACAGCCGCTGGTCCTTAAGGGTAACGGAAAGGATTCCAAGAGAAGGCAAGCGTAGCAGCCGGCGGCAGAGGGATAGGCGAATGCATGAGTTTGGGAAGTTTGCAGGCACAGGATGGCCGCAGCTGGCAAATAACAGGATTAATTGAAGCGACATTTGAGTGGCCTTTGCACTGCAGTGGGCATAGCCAGGCTGATGATGATGATGATAATGATAATGATGATCATGATAACGGCATTGGTCAATATAAAGTAGGGGACTAAAGTTTCAAGACCATGTGCTCCGTAAAGGAAGCCAATAGGTTTAGTACTATAGTCCTCGGCTAGAGCCGACACTTATGCAAATGAAAAAAAAAAAACGGGCGGTTAAGTTTCGCCTCCAGAAGGCTTGCCAATAGCAGGAGGCTAATATTAGATCTATGGGCTTCGTTTTCAGAGCCCGCGGTTCAGCGACTTTGTCCCAGCCTGTTCCTACGCGTACGCGCTCAGAAGATATTTGTCCCTGTCTGTACATATGTCCTCACGCGCTGACAACTGTGTACGCCTCCAAGAAGTCGTAAGGAAAAAACAGGCGGGTTTTTTCGCGCTCATGCGAAACACGGCGCGAGTTTCACGCCATTTCTTTTTAATAGTCGGGAATCATCTCCAGAGCCTCAAGGCAGAAGCTCACCTCGTATTTTCCTTCAGGAATTGATTAAACCTTGCTGCTGACCGTGAACGCACGGAACAAGGTCGCCTTTTTTTCTCCCGTCCCCTTTCATTTCTTCGAAATGGGCTAGCCCCGTGAACACGTGTCATAACGTTGATACATGACAGACTGATGGTGATGACGTGTGGACATCCAGCGGTTATTATTTTTTTTGCCTGTAGTTTATCGCACAAAGCATCGATGCATGATTTTGTGTCACGAGAGCGAGACACGATAACGGAATGGAATTATTCTACAAACTTCTAGTGTCCCGGACTGAATCTGTGCAACTCTTCGGACAATGTTTGAGCTTCAAAAAGACGTATGCGAGCTCGAGATTTGGAATACTCGTCTCCTTGCAAAAACTATTTTTATGCATTTCAAAGGTCAAAGTGAGCCTTCACCTGATATTTAGAAATCTTTAGATCTTTAGATCTTTAGAAAGGCAATACTTCTGCAAGAACCAACATTCTCAAAAAACACAAAAACTTTACGCACATACTAGCTTTTTGTTCAAGCTTTCTAAATTCTTCTGGATTGATATGAGCGCTGTATAAAAATCTGTAGCTGAGGATGGGCAAAATACATGGCGCTTTTCACCTCTCGGTGTTTATTTAGGCCATTATCCTCAGAGCCTGTGGACATTATAAGAACGTGGGTGCCATATACAAGAAAGAAACAATTAAAAATAAAATGGAAAAAAACAATAAAAGTGAAAGTAATAAATATAAATAGAGAACTCGTAAGGCGAAATGCGCAGCACACTCAAGAACATGAATAAGATAAAAATTTACGAAAGAATGGTTACTGATAGCTGTTCTAAACAATAACGTTAAATAAGTGTTGGTAATAATAACGCTAAAATACCAGTCCTCTGCGTGAGAAGTCGCATTGTGAAGATTCCTATAGGGTTTGAAGTGATTCCCGTTTAGGAGGACCGATACTTTTATTTAATTAAAACCAGTCGTATCCAATGCAGCGCAGCGGTGCAATGACGCTGCATAAAAAATTTAAGCCTCTCCGTTCCCCTTCAGCACTGAGTACGCGAAGCGCGTACTTACGATCTCATCAAGGGTGGGCGGAAAAATACTTTATTGAGAGGCATCTTACAAAGTAAAACAGAAAGAGCAAGGTAAAATATTGCAGTGCTAAGAGATAGCGACCTTTTTTGCGTTACTTTTTACGTATAATGTAGAAGCTAGAGGGAGTAATTAATATTTCCAACACTTGAAATTGTCTCATTACTTGAGAATGAAACCCAACCCTTTTCATGTGAACAGTTGACGCATGGGTAAACGAAACTGCCATTGTTTTTTCGGTGAGGATATTTGTTACTGGGGGAAACATCAGGACAATATGCTGTTTGTTCTTACTTTGAGCGCATCTTGTTTTCTCAAACTGTAGAGCGTTTTAGAATCAATGATCGCAGCAGTGGCTGTCAAGCAAGGCTTCCATTATGCGTTTTTTTTTGTATTTACTGTAAACCGCCACTCGTTCGCGATGCTGCCAGATATAGTGAGAAAAATGATTTTTGTTTTCTTTCGCAAGACAGACAAAAGGTTATCAATTACACACAACCGAAATGTTGTTCGAGAATGCCGTTCAAATACGCAGCAGAGGCAAAAGAGTCCAGAATGTCACGCAGAAAAGCAGAAGCAGTCACGGACCTTAGTACAGCTTTATTCTTGCGGTCACGGTTCTTAACAACTAAAAAGATTTCAGATGCGGAATTTCAGACTGTAATCAATTAACTATGTCTGCATTAAGTCATTCTTTTTGATACATCACCGTTATGTTGCTCTTCCTTGGAGAAGAAATGCCAGAGAGGCACAGATGGCATGCACTGAATATGATGCATCTTGTAAAACGATCTTTCCATTGTTTGAAATAAAAACATATTGCTTGAGAGCCCTAAGAAAGTGTGTTTGCTTCATATTTCATGTTCATCCTCGCCAGGGATTGCGTGCCTGACGAGGCTGAACAGGCGATGCTTTATATGCCTGCCTTGCGAAAAATGGCGAAAGGCTGATGCACACGCTGATTTTTCCACTGCAGTGAAGTACCTCCTGGGGAACGGAGAATATATTCTGATGTACCGATTGCCATTATAGAGCGATGTTCACGGCGTTTCGTTGCATGTATGAAAGAACGAAGCCAAAGACAAAATGCCTGCTTTTCCCTTGCCACGAATGCGGACTGAGATGGAAGGAAGGAAGGAAAGCCTCAGACGTTGCTGGCACTATCCACTACGGGGGAGTGGCCAAGACACAGGCGGTTAATTACTGGAAACAGGAAATTTTTGACGGGAAAAGCAGTGGAAATAGTATGTAGTCTGATAGATTGGAAGAGGGAAGGAAAGGGGTCCAGTTAACTTGGAGATCGAAGACGGGACAATTGCTTAATGTGCATAATAGTACACAATGCCCTTAATGTTGCGATGTCTTACTGACTGAGATCGGGAAAAAGAAATGAGAATGGGAGTCGCTGCGTTTCTTGAAGAAAATTTTGCACAGCAGAGCGCACACTCCTGTCGCTTCGTCCAAGCAAAGAAGCGCCAATGGAAAGAACAACCGCGGAAGACACAGGCAAGCCCAGGTGATGAAATGGAATTTGCAAAAGACGCTTCCTCAAATGGAAAAAGCGGCGGCAGAACAGCAGGAAGTGATCTATTGTCTCAGGTTCGGCACAAAAAGGGCACAGTGGGGAAGCTGCCAGGCCAGATCTGTGAAGGTAGAAATTTAGAAGGGGAACCCGGCAACGCAAGCGCGTGAAAGAGACCTCTAGTCTGCGTGAGCGCCAGTCTTTGCTACTCCAAGAATGCAGAAGATGCTGATATTCGGGAGACGATGTAAGAGCCGAGGCAGCAAATTCCTGAAATATTGTGTAGCTGCGAAACCTCACCGTAGCTGTATATGCACACGATGGTAGGACAGCAACAATTCGGCCGCTGAGAGAGGCTCTTGCTAAGGAATCTGCAACCTCATTTAAGTGAAAGCCCATGTGACCTGGTACCCAAAGCAACCTTACCGAATTTAGATGCAGCGGAATCAGGAACTTAAAGAGGCGTAATGGCCGAGAGTCAGTGGGCGAGGATAAGGAAGAGCAAATGGACAGAGAGTCTGTCATAACCACAACCGGGGAAACTGTAGATTCTAATTTTTGTAAGGCTAAGATTACTGCTAATAATTCAGCCAGAAAAATTGGAGTGAAGTCAGGAAGACGGAGAGAAAAAGACCAATCCAGTGAAGGTGAAAAAATTCCCACACCTGCCTTTTCGCGATCCTCCGAGGCATCGGTAGCAATAAGAACATGAGAGGGAAAGGACCTTAGGTGGTCCTGCAATAGACCCTGAAGAAGCGGGAAGGGCTGCAGCTTTGCATTCGATGGGAAAATGTCATCGAATTCAATCTGGACAGATGAGGAGTTGTTATATATTTGGCGGACATCAGTGAAATGAATATTTATGCGATCAAGGAGGGACTGCACGTAACATATCTGCGGGGTATGAAATCGAGACCAGGCAGCACTAAAAAAGGCGGAAGGTTGACTAAGAAATATTATACTGGAAGCGTGAAGAGGGGAGTCGCACAATTTTAAAAATGTTTGAACTGTTAAAAGGCGAAACCTAGCTGATAACGAAGGCATTCGCGCCTCAAGGTGCAGAACAGCATTGGCGACATATTTTGGAAGCCCCAGACAAAGGCGCAACGCCTCACGCTCCAAAAGCACAAGAGGGCGAAGTTTATAGGCAGGAGCTCCTGAGAATAAAACACACCCGAACTCCAAAATTGGGCGGACGTACATTTTATAAATCATCAGAAGCGTATGCCTTCTCATGCCTGACCTAGCACTACAAAGCCTGCGCAGGATGCCAATGGCCCGAACTCCTTTTGCAGAAACTTGCTCAATGTGTGGCCGCCAGGAGAGAGTAGAGTCGTATATTACACCGAGATACTTCAACGTCTGAACTTGAGGTATTATGTTATTTCTATAGACCAGGCAGATGTTTACAGGTACAGAAACTGGAAATTCTAACAATGCGCATTTCTTCACATTAAGGGACAGATGAATTCTTCCTAGCCAGTTGTCAAGAACATTGAGGTAATTTTGCAGGGTTCGATAAAGAGTGTGAATGTCACCTGCTGATGCAAAAAATGCAAAATCGTCGGCGTACCCATAAGTTTTCACATTTTGAATGCATGGAATTGAGCTTAGAAAAATGTTAAAAAGAACAGGTGAGAGAACTGATCCTTGCGGAACACCTCTTGTCTCTGGAAATCTCCTTGAGGAAATACCATTTTGGCAGCAGTAAAATTCTCTATTTTCTAAAAAAACAGAAATCCAGGCTACAAAATAGCTTGGGAAGTTGAGTTCCTGTAATCTTAGTAATAGAGTCGAGTGCTCTACGCTGTCGTATGCTTTACTGACATCCAAGGTGACAAGCGCAGCAAACTGTTTTCTATTGGGAGCTAATTTGATACGACTCTCAAGGTCAGTATGAGCACACCAAATTGAACAACCCGGCCTGAAACCAATTTGACATGGATTCAATACAGCATTTTCTGAAATGAATGACATGACACGGCCGAGAAGGACTCTTTCCACCAATTTCACTAGGTTCGATGTTAATAAAATCGGGCGTATATTGTCTAAAGTTAAGCCCTCCCCTTGCTTTTTAAACAATGGAACTATTTCAGCAAGACGCCACTCATGCGGTATCCAAGGACCTTTAATAGAATGGTTAATTAGAGCCAACAGGTCTGCAGGAGATTCATTGAACAAAATTTTGATCATAGATGAAGTGACCTTATCGGGGCCAGGAGCCGCTGGGGATAAGCGCAGAACAATTTGCGACAGCTCAGGCATAGAGACCTCAGTGAAATCACTTGAGGTGCATGTGAATATAGTAGGAGAAAGTAAAGCAGATGTAAAGCGAAGCTCTAGGCCACACGCAATATCTTCTAAGGCCTTTGCGATGTCAGCAGGGGACTGAACGAGGGATTCAATGTTGGCAGTCGGAGGAATCACCTTGTTGCGCCTCATGAAATTAAACAAGGCTCGTTTACTTCCCGATTGGGAAAGGAAATCATAATGATTTTTATTATGCTCCTCCTTTGCACGGGCGACAGTGCGCTTAAATGTTGCTGCAACATACTTAAATTCCAGCCAATTTTTTGGGCATTGATTGATGAGAAGTTTCTTCCAAGCTGCTTTCCGTCGTCTATATGCACGCGTGCACTCAGCATTCCACCAATTGTTCGCGATTGCACCCTTTGTTCTCTTAACCAAAAATTCAGACTTTTGCCTTGCATGGTCCAGTACTGAACATAGATGTGCAGCCTTGCTTTCGGCACTTATCTGAGCGCGAGTGTCTGAAGTGATTTGGAGGGCTGATTTTAGAGTGTCTTTAAAGCAATTGTAATTTATTAACGTGCGCTGATGTCGCTCAGGAAGAGTTAATTTACACGCAAACTTGAAACTAATCGGTAGATGATCACTGTTTGTTGCACAGTCAACAGGCGCCCAAGACATAACGGAGACTCCTGGGGAGGAAAAAGTTAAATCGAAGGCAGAGAGGCATTGACTGCGAACAAACGTAGGCAATCCGGAATTGTTGCAGATCAAGTTGTTGCCAGAAGAACAATCAAATAGCTTAGAACCAAAGCTGTCTGTTTTAAACCCCCAAGTCACATGGTGCGAATTGAAGTCGCCAAGTAATAGAACCTGAGATCGGCTACTAGACATGAGTGAGTCAAGGGGCTGAGTGTCACGCACACCAGACGGGAAATATGCATTAGCTACCCTAAAGGGCTGTTGACCTGGGACACTGAGGTCAACCGCAAGGATTTCACATTCATTGTCCGCATATTGAAAAGAAATGCATGCCCTGTGGCAAAACTTTTTAGATATGAGCAATAACAACCCTCCCCCTCGTGATGACCGGTCAAGTCGGAACGGATGGTAATCCTTGAGATGATAATTGAAATTTGGAGTTAGCCATGTTTCCTGTAAAGCAACTAAATCTGGTAGAAGCTGATTGCATAGGCAATTTAAATCTATTGAAGCTGAGAATATTGATCGACAATTCCACTGGAGTACACTTAAGAACCCTATCTTGGCGGAAGTGCCGCAGCCGCGACTGCCTTTTCTAGAATACTGGTCTTAGCGTTTTGACTTGCGTTACTTTTCTTTGTCTTTGACTGGGGGCAAGATGGACCTGCAATATTCAGAGGAGACCCACTTCGTTTCTGGGCGCGGAGATCAGACTCCATATCAATACAATCCATAGAGGATGCGTCCATAACGCTATTCGAAGGAGAGGGCTGAGAGGTCTTTTGTTGCTTACATTGTTTTTGGCCCTGTGGAGCGGAATCGATTACTACAGAAGGAGGGGTAGCTTCCGAAGCCAAAGAAGACAAGAGCGGAGTGGCGGACGCCTGCAGAAGATTGGTCATCTGAGCAGCTATGACCTGCGAAATGCACGTGGACACGGTTTCCATAATGCGATCCATTGCATTTGCCACAGCTTTCTCAACTGCCGCTGTAATAGCCTGGGACAAACTAGAATCAATTATGGGTGGGCATTTGGCGGCCACACTAGAGTAGGCTGAGGCTCTCTCCTTGACTGCGGCAAAAGCCTCTCTCCGCGTGCATCTGCGCTTGTCTATAAGCTCGAGCACCTGAACTTCTTGTGCTCGTGCAGGACAGTCAGGGGAATCAGCAGCATGAGCACCGCTACACAAACAACACTTTTCTTGCTGTTCAGGACATTCCTCTCTGCAATGGCGTTCCCCACAGGCACAGCAGCGTAAGGCCGATTTGCAGGCTTTGCCGCTGTGGCCAAATCGCCAGCAGTTTTGACACTGAAGGGGCCGAGAGTTAAAGGCATCTACTCGAAAAACCAATGGCCACACCTTAATCTCTGACGGGCAAAATAATCCTGCAAATGTGGCAATGACGGACTCCGTAGGAATTTTTACTCCGTCAACCAGCCTGCTGCATCGATGGACAGCAATCACTCCCGCAGGCGAGAGGTTCTCAAGCGTTTCCGCAGGGCTCAATCGAGAGTCGACCCCTCGGACCAAGCCCTTGGAACATGCTAGATGAGGCGGAATGAATGCGCTCACCGGGTGGCTGGCGAAGGTCGTGCACTTTAGAAGATCTTCAATACAGTCTTCATCCGACGACCGGCACAAAACACCACCCCTGCCGAACTGCCGGACATCGGTAATGTGCATAAAGTGCTTCGATGTGGACTGAAGGGCCGCCTGCACTGCCTCCGGGTTGTTCAGTCGGATAGCGCCTCCATCGGAAGGCACTAATGCGACTGGAATGCTTGAAACACCGCTGCGGAAAAAGAGATCAAGTGGGAGCTGGTCTTTAGGAATAGATGCCGACCAAGGGGAAAACCCCTGGCCAGGAGAAGAAGTCGACATTAAGCTCTCGTCCCGCACCCAATCACCCCAGAACAGGAGCAAACAGGCACAGACAAAAAGAAGGAGAAATTTAGCAAGCTAACGCAACACCGCCAGGTACTTAGCCACTGCCCCGCAGCCTGGGTAGCTGAGCCACGTCAACCCGATAGTGACGACGGTGACCGGCCTCCGCACTCACGATCTCCGCGCTCACGAGCTGACTGAGATGACGGACTGAGATGACGGGCTTAGATGTTCCTACTTTGACTACGCGAGTTTAACAGAAGGAGTTTGGTGGGTAGAATGTGGCGAAATTGACCGCCTTGACGACCGTGAAGACCATGAAGGGCACGAAGAACAGGTCGACGCGAAATGGTGTTTGTGGGTAAAAAGAAACTGTCATATGTTATCAACCTGGCAGCACGGGCCCGAAGCCCTGAAGCACTATTAGTGGATGAAGAAGACGATATGCAAAGCACAGCCCGAGAGTGGGTTGCAGCACGAGCCGTGCTCGGGTGCGTTGATAGCCTACAAAAAAGTGGCAAAAATGCAATGCATTGCGTTCAGTCTTTCTCTTGCAGAATGCAACAGCTGCATGCCAACGATAAGCTTCGAAACGAACAAGATATTGCAAAGTTGTGCGCGTGGAAACAGAGACAACTCCGCACACAACCAAGCTTGGGTTTGTCGCCTCACTAACGATATTTTGGAATCTCAGTGAGGCTCACTGTTTCGATAGTGATTTGAGGGAACCTCTGAATACTGCAAGTCTTCAGAGTCTCACCTAACGTCACCAAAGAAGCTTAGCCAGGATTTACGTTTTTTTTAATGCGGGTAAGAGACGCACCCGACTATAAAAATACTGCTCAGTAAAACGCAAAGCCTCGAGCACACTCTTTATCAGAACAGAAAAAAGCGACATCACTACCATAAGACCAAATCTAAATTTCACAATGCGATCGTGAGAAGACAGGAATTGTGTTCTTGATGATACTATGACATAGGGGCTCAAGATATCAAGCGAATATGATAGGAGATATTGGGCAGCCCTTTCGAACAGATGTTTTAAGCGGAATTGGATTGGTAAACGCGTGATTAAGAATCAGTCTTGTAGTTGCCGCTTTATAACGTAGTTCTGTGCGGTCAAACAAGACATCATCAGTTGTTGCACTCCGCAATACATAAAACAAAAAATCATGGCACACTTTACCAAAAGCTCTTGTCAGACCAATGTGAATAAGAGCCACTTCATTGATCTTATCCGACAGTATTTAGCACGGAGAATGCGATATGAATATAATCTTGGATAATGCGGCCTTTGATCCCGCACATTTGGTATGGCCATAATATATATAATGCCACAAGCTGCAGACGAGAAGAAAGAACCATGGCAAATATCTTATAATACATCCTGAATAAGAATATCGGTCAATACCCTTCAACAGTTTTCAACCAATGTCCGTCTGCGCCTCTGGAAAGGATTTGCATCGGGAAAACTTCCTCCTCCTTCCGGAAGCTGCTGGAAATGGTGTTCAGCACTTGTTAGTTCATCAACGTGTTCAATGGTATTTATTATTTCAAAAGACCAAACCATCCCTTCCTCCTAGCTGGGTTTAACAGGCGATTAAGTACCCTTTTGCCTGTTCTGTTTGCACCCACTGATCATAGGTGTGAGGAGTCGCCGAAACATTCCATTTCTTCGACGTACGGATTTCCTCAGAATCACTAAGCAGTCCATTTAAAAGACAAGTCAGAAAAGTTCTGATTGAGTTTTTATTTCCTGTACTATGCATATGCAGCCTTACCTCTCTTACCTAGACAACGGCATATTACAGTGGATGCAACGAATGCGCGTTTATTTGGCCGCAAAAACTTTCTTTTTTAAACGTTGCACGTGAAAGTTAGCTGTAAAAATGTGGCTTCGTAAAAAAAGGAAATTTTGTGCAATATTCTGTGAACTGTCGCTTGGGTCAGCAGCCAGAAACTATTGGTCATTGCTTTATATTTTGTCGTGATCCCATGTTTACTTTTAGTGAGATTCTTGAAAGGTTACTTAATAAGGACATCAGGATTAAGCCCAATACCGTAAGGAATTTATCCAGTATGAAAGGTTCTAAGGTTCCATGCGATCTTTTAGTGCTCATGGGACTGTTTAGCCTGTGGAAGAGCCGAATGACAGATTCCCACGCAGAGCCGCCACGTTCATCGATGTCTCTATGCAGAGAGCAGTGTGCTTCGGTGCAGGTGTGTGTTTCCGAGAACTCTTATTTGCAAGCAAAGTCAGAGCAGGATACTGGTAACTGCGCATGAGGGGTTGCGGTATCCTGCCAGGTTAAATCGGGCGTAAAGCCTGTCAGGGTGGCTGTACTTCCTGCGAAGCTGATGTGCTCTCGCGGCCGCGTTTTCGACTCCGAATAACTGCAATTTCTTTTTCAACTTAACGAGGCGTCATATTTCCCGTTGCTGGGCAGCGGCAAAAATCTAAGTATGAGAAAGACCTTCGGTCGTTGTTGGTGAGCATGCAAGTCCTTTGGCGTTAAAACTGTATTCACTGTTATCACTGTATTACTGTATCACTGTATCAATGTGCCACTGTATCACTGTATCACTGTTATAATTGTAGCACTCTATTAACTGTTGCTGCCAGATAAAGTGGGAAAAGTGATTTTTGTTTTGTTTACGAAAACATGCAGCAAGTTATCAATTCGACAAAGCCAAAATATTGTTCGAGAATGCCGTTCAAATACGCAGCAGCGGTAAAAGAGTCCAGAATGTCACGCAGAAAATCAGAAGCAGTCACGTTCCTCAGTACAGCTATATTCTTGCTGTCCAGGTTCTTAACAATTAAAAAGATTTCAGATGCGGAATTTCAGACTTTGTAATAAATTAACTATGTCTCTATTAAGTCATTCCTTTTGAAACATCGCCCTTATGTTGCTCATCCTTGGAGAAGAAATGCCAGAGAGACACAGATGGCATGCACTGAATGTGATGCATCTTGTAAAACGATCTTTCCATTGTTTGAAATAAAAACATGTTGCTTGACAGCCCTAAGAAAGTGTGTTTCCTTCATATCTCATGTTCAGCCTCGCCAGGGAATGCGTGCCTGACGAGGCTGAACAGGCGATGCTTTATATGCATGCCTTGCGAAAAATGGCGAAAGACTGATGCACATGCTGATTTTACCACTGCAGTTAAGTACCTCCTGGGGACCGGAGAATATATTCTGAGGTACCGATTGCCATTATAGAGCGATGTTCACGGCGTTTCGTTGCATGTATGAAAAAAAAGAAAAGCCAAAGAAAAAATGCCTGCTTTTCTCTTGCCACGAATGCGGACTGAGATGACGGGCTTAGATGTTCCTACTTTGACTACGCGGGTTTAAAAGAAGGAGTTTGGTGGGGAGAATGTGGCGAAATTGACCGCTTTGAAGACCGTGAAGACCATGAAGTGCACGAAGAACAGGTCGACGCGAAATGGTGTTTGTGGGTAAAAAGAAACTGTCACATGTTATCAACCTGGCAGCACGGGCCCGAAGCCTCAAAGCAGTATTAGTGGATGAAGAAGAATATGTGCAATGCACAGCGCAAGAGTGGGTTGCAGCACGAGCCGTGCTCGGGTGCGTTGATAGCCTACACAAATTGGCAAAAATGCAATGCATTGCGTTCAGTCTTTCTCTTGCAGAATGCAACAGCTGCATGCCAACGATAAGCTTCGAAACGAACAAGATATTGCAAAGTTGTGCGCGTGCAAACAGAGACAACTCCACACACAACCAAGCTTGGGTTTGTCGCCTCACTAACGATATTTGGGAATCTCAGTGAGGCTCACTGTTTCGATAGTGATTTGAGGGAACCTCTGAATACTGCAAGTCTTCAGAGTCTCACCTGACGTCACCAAAGAAGCTTAGACAGGATTTACCTTTTTTTTAATGCGGTTAAGAGACGCGCCCGACTATAAAAATACTGCTCAGTAACACGCAAAGCCTCGAGCACGCTCTTTACCAGAACAGAAAAGAGCGACGTCACTACCATAAGACCAAATCTAAATTTCACAATGCGATCATGAGAAGACAGGAATTGTGTTCTTGATGATACTATGACATAGGGGCTCAAGATATCAAGCGAATAAGATAGGAGATATTGGGCAGCCCTTTCGAACAGATGTTTTAAGCGGAATTGGATTGGTAAACGCGTGATTAAGAATCAGTCTTGTAGTTGCCGCTTTATAACGTAGTTCTGTGCGGTCAAACGCGACATCATCAGTGTTTGCACTCCGCAATACATAAAACAAAAAATCATGGCACACTTAACCAAAAACTCTTCTCAGACCAATGTGAATAAGAGCCACTTGAATAATCTTATCCGACAGTCTCTAACACAGCGAATGTGATATGAATATGGTCTTGGATAATGCGGCCTTTGATCCCGCACATTTGGTATGGCCATAATAAATATTATGCCACAAGCTGCAGACGAGAAGAAAGAACCATGGCAAATATCTTATAATACATCCTGAATAAGAATATCGGGCAATACCCTTCAACAGTTTTCAACCAATGTCCGTCTGCGCCTCTCGAGAGCCTTTGCGTAGAAAAAACTTCTTTCTCCTTCTGGAAGCTGCTGGAAATGGTGTTCAGCGCTTGTTAGTTCATCAACTTGTTTAAAGGTTTTTATTATTTCAAAAGACTAAACCATCCCTTCCTCCTAGCTGTGTTTAAAAGGCGATTAAAGGCCATTTTGCCTGTTCTGTTTGCACCCACTGATCATAGGAGTGAGGAGTCGCCGAAACATTCCATTTCCTCGACGTACGAATTTCCTCAGAATCACTAAGCAGTCCATTTAAAAGACAAATTAGAAAAGTTCTGATTGAGTTTTTATTTCCTGTACCATGCATTGGCAGCCTTACCTCTCTTATCTAGACAACGGCATATTACAGTGGATGCAACGAATGTGCGTTCAATTGGCCGCAAAAACTTTCTTTTTTAAACGTTGCACGTGAAAGTTACCTGTGAAAATCTGGCTTTCTAAAAAAAGGAAATTTTGTGCCATAGTCTGTGAACTGTCGCTTGGGTCAGCAGCCAGAAACTATTGGCCATTGCTTTATATTTTGTCGTGATCCCGTGTTTACTTTTAGTGAGATTCTTGAAAGGTTACTTAATAAGGACATCAGGATTAAGCCCAATACCGTAAGGTATTTATCCACAATGAAAGGTTCTAAGGTTCCATGCGATCTTTTAGTGCTCATGGGACTGTTTAGCCTGTGGAAGGGCCGCATGACAGATCCCCACGCAGAGCCGCCACGTTCATCGAGGTCTGTATGCAGAGAGCAGTGTGCTGTGCTGCAGGGAGGGGGGGGGGATTGTATTGCGCAAGATCTACCTCCTGGCTGGATGTCTTTACTCGATGCATGTGTGTGTTTCCGAGAACGCTTATTTGCAGGCAAAGTCAGAGCAGGATACTGGTGTGATTGTGCATGACGAGTTGCGGTATTCGTCCAGGTTAAACCGGGCGTAAATCCTGTCAGGGTGGCTGTACTTCCTGCGAAGCTGATGTGCTCTCGCTGCCGCGTTTTCGACTCCGAATCACTGCTATTTCTTTTTCAACTTGACGGGGCGTCATATTTCCTGTTGCTGGGCAGCGGCAAAAATCTAAGTATCAGAATGATCTTCGGTTGGTGTTGATGAGCATGCGAGTCCTTTGGCGTTAAAACTGTATTCGCCTTTGAATAATATTCCGCCAACCACTCCAGGCGCGAACACCCTACATATAGTCGCTGTTCTCGAACGGTCGGTAAAGCCAATGGCAAGCGGTGAGCCCATGAGACCAGTATGCGCACATACCATGGTGAATGCAAAAATATTTATAAGTGTGTCAGATAGGGTACATTCATTAATTCTACCTTTTCACTATCTGCTTTTGCTCCTTAGGGGTCAGCTCACTGAAAGCACTAGCAGCACTTTCACCCTCTAAACGTCAAAAGCGCATTAGGCGCCATATTACCGCAACCTTAGATTTGCGCCTGGCTGGATTTGTATAGAATTCCAGCTGCCAATACAATGAAATGCGATATGTAGTCTAATCGTGTTACACCTGTACGTTATACCCAATTTGCTTGCGGAACGGTCAGAAGCTGCAATCAGAACGCTGTCTTGTTACAACATCACGGACCTTTAGAACGCTACGAGAATATTAATCACACCATGCTCCACGAAATATGCATCCAATAGCGAGTGCTAGATAACACCAACAGCATCGATAAATAATTCAACTAATATTCGCAACCGAATATACGATTCAGTTGGCATCAGCTTTCTGTGCTCTTGGTAAATTACCAGCCTTGGTTGTTATGAGTTCAAGGCTGGTTTGCAGTCTAGGAATATAAAAAAATATATTTCAGTAGAGCCTGCGAAAACGAACTGGTTTTAATAATAATAATAATAATTGGTTTTTTGGGGAAAGGAAATGGCGCAGTATCAGTCTCATATATCGTTGGACACTTGAACCGCGCCGTAAGGGAAGGGATAAAGGGAGGGAGTGAAAGAAGAAGGGAAGAAGGAGGTGCCGTAGTGGAGGGCTCCGGAATAATTTCGACCACCTGGGGATCTTTAACGTGCACTGACATCGCACAGCACACGGGCGCCTTAGCGTTTTTCCTCCATTAAAACGCAGCCGCCGCGGTCGGGTTCGAACCTGGGAACTCCGGAACTGGTTTTGGGAAATATCGCGTGTGTCGCATTTAAAAAAAACTAGAAAATAATTTGCTTTCTTCTAGGGTAGTTATCATTGACCTGCTGCATAATACAGTTTGCTCTGTGCGGCACACATTTTAAATCATTTTCGCGCTCCAGCCTGCGTCCTAGTATTGGCTGAACAATTTCTTTCATCTTATTGCGCACTGACGTAGTCCTTGAAATATTCACCTCCTTAACCATGCGCGTTTTGATCCAGTGCATCATGGTCGCTGTTCGAAGTGCTTAATTATTTTTGCTGCAGTACTGTTTAAAAAGGCGTGGAATAGGTTTTTGCAACTTTGTTCTCTTCTACGACACAGACTGTCAAAGCGCAACGGAACTAGGACGAGTAGAAGAAACACGAAACACAGGACAGGCGCTTCCTGGGGGCAAAGAAATGGCGCAGTATCTGTCTCACATATCCTTGGACACCTGAACCGCGCCGTAAGGGAAGGGATAAAGGAGGGAACGAAATATGAAAGGAAGAACAGGTGCCGTAGTGGAGGGCTCCGGATTAATTTCGACCACCTGGGGATTTTTAACGTGCACTGACATCGCACAGCACACGGGCGCCTTAGCGTTTTTCCTCCATAAAAACGCAGCCGCCGCGGTCGGTTCTGATCTAAATATTAACGTAAAATAATAAGGGTTCATAATAATCAGGTTAAAATACGAGACTTCTGAGTGAAAAGTCACTTTGTGGAGATTTCTAATGGGTTGGAAGTGATTCCCGTTTGGGAGGACGAAAGCATTCTTTTCCATCAAATGCCACTCGTATCGGATGCAGCGCCTGCGGTGCTAAGACGCTGCATAAAAAATTCAAGCCACTCAGTGCCACTTCGGCACTGAGCAGGCGCAGGCACGTACTTAAGATCTTCTCAAAGGAGGGCGCCAAAATACTTTATTGAGAAGCATCTTACAATATAACACAGAAATATCACAGTAAAAGAATGCAGTGTTATTATATAGCGACCATTTTTTGCATTACTTTTTAGTCTAATATAGAAGCTAGAGGGAGTATTTAATATGTCTAGCACTTGAAACTGTGTATGACTAGAGGAGGCAGCAACGGCGTAGAGGTAGAGCGTCCGCCTCGCGTGCAAGAGGACCGTGGCTCGAATCCCGGTGCCGCGCAGTTCTCCACCGGGTTTAAAAAAAAATCACCGCGTGTCGATGAAATTGCATAACGAGACCTGGGGTGTGGCCTGATCTCGGTGACCAGAACCGAAAACGCACACCTTCACTAGAACAGGACTTGGCCACACTGGTGTAGTACTTGGCCACAACCTTCAATGAACAAACCGATTAACCCTCATTAACCCTCAATTAACCCCTAGCAGCGGAGGATGCTAAGTATTTCTTGCTCCGAACAGGCCGCCATTGGAATCTGAACCTGGCCACGTTTAAAGCTAGAACTTTATCTAGTGAGGCTAGCCTGGCTGTGCTGTTCGAGGAACTGGAGGGGGTTAAATTGGATGTGATAGGGCATGTCGAAGTTAGGAGGACAGGTGAGGCGTATACAGCACTAAAGGACGAACACATTGTGTGCTATCGCGGATTAGAGGATAGAGGAGAACTATTTGTGGGATTCCTCAATAATCAGGATATAGCTGGCAACGTACTGGAGCTCTATAGTATTAACGAGAGGTTAGGAGCTATTGTAATTGGGCTGAATAGGAGGTACAAGCTGAAAGTGGTGCAGGCCTATGCGCCCACATCCAGCCATGATGACCAGACCGTTGAAAGTTTCAATGAGGACGTAGAATAGGCAACGAATAAAGTAAAATCCCAGTACACTTTAATGATGGGCGACTTCAATGCGAAGGCTTTCAAGAAGCAGGCTGACGACCATGCTGTGGGCGACTATGGGATAGGTTCTATAAATAGCAGGGGAGAGTTATTAGTAGAATTCGCAGTTAGAAATAATTTACGGATCATGAATACCTTCATCCGCAAACGAGAAAACAGGATGTGGACCTGGAAGAGCCCAATGGTGAAACTAAAAATGAAATCGACTTCATACTATGCGCTAAACCTGGCATCGTTCAGGATCTGGCCGTCCTCGGCAAGGTGCGTTGTAGCAACCACAGAATGGTAAGGTATCGATATTAGCTTAGTCTTGAAGAGGGAACGGAAGAAGCTAGTGAAGATGAAGTCCATTAACGAGTTAGCCGTAAGAGGGAAAGTACATGAATTTAGGATAGTGCTGCAAAACAGATATTCGGCTTTAACTAAGAAAGACGATCTTTATGTTCATACAATGAACGATAATTTGGCAGCCATCATTACGGAGTGCGCAGTAGAAGTAGGCGGTAGGAAAGTTCGACAGGATACCGGAAAACTATCTCAGGTGACGAAAGATGTGATTGAGAAACGCCAAAGCATGAAGGCGTCTAACCCTAATGACAGAATAGAACTGACAGAGCTATTGAAATTAATAAATAAGCGCAAGGTAGCCGACATAAGGAAGCTTAATATGGAGAGAATCGAGTATGCTCTAAAGAACGGAGGTAGCATAAGAGCGGTGAAGAGTGAACTAGGCATAGGTAAAACCAGATGTAGGCGCTAAGAGACAAGCAGGACAATGTCATTAGCAATATGGATAAGATAGTTAACGTACCCGAAGAGCTCTACAAAGATCTGTACAGTAGCCAATGTAATCAGAGCGTTAATGAGAAAGACAGTAGTGCGCAACAATGCGTCATTCTACCTGTAACGAAAGAGGAAGTAAACAAAGCCTTAGGAGCAATGGAAAGGAGAAAGCAGCTGGGGAGGATCAGATAACAGCAGATCTGTTGAAGGATGGAGGGGACATCGTGCAAGGAAAACTAGCCACCCTGTATACGCAAAGTCTTATGACCTCAACCGCACCAGAAGCTTGGAAGAATGGAAACATAATCTTAATTCATAAGAAGGGAGACGCCAAGGACTTCAAAAATTACAAACCGATCAGCTTACTATCCGTTGCCTACAAAGTGTTTATAAAGGTAATCGCTAATAGAGTCAGGGCAACCTTAGACTTTAATCAACCAAATGATCAGGCAAATTTTCGTAAAGAATATTATGCAATAGATAATATTCACACTATGAAACAGGTGATAGAGAAATGCGCAGAATTTAACCCACCTCTATATATAGCCTTCATTGATTACCAGAAAGCATTCGACTCAGTGCAAACCTCAGCAGTCATACAAGCTTTGCGTAATCAGGGGGTAGAAGAGCCTTATGTCAAAATACTGGAAAATATATATAGCAACTGCACAGCTGCTATAGTCCTCCATAAAGTCAGCAATAAAATTCCAATATGGAAGGTCCTCAGGCAAGGGGACACAATTCTCCAATGCTATTCACCTCCTGTTTACAGGAGGTATTCCAAGGCATGAATTGGGGAAAAGTTGGTAATAAGAGTAAATGGAGAATACCTAAATAATCTGCGATTCGCTGATGACATTGCCTTGCTGAGTCACTCAGAAGGTGAACTGCAAATCATGATCAATGAGTTAGACAGGCACAGCAGCACGCTGGGCCTAAATGTTAACATGCAGAAAAGCAAGGTAATGTGTAACAGTTTTCGCCAGGGAACAGCAGTTTATAATTTGCAGCGAGAGCCTGGAAGTTGTTAAGGAATACGTCTACTTAGGGCATGCAGTGACAGCTGGTCCGGATCAGGATCATGAGTGGGAAATAACTAGAATGATAAGAATGGGGAGGAGCGCATATGGCAGGTTCTGTCAGATCATGAGTGGCAGTTTACCAATTTCCCTCAAGAGAAAAGTGTACAACAGCTATATCTTCCCGGTACTCACCTACAGGGCGGAAACGTGGAGGCTAACGAAAAGAGTTCAGCTTAAGTTAAGAACAACGCAGCAAGTTATAGGAAGAAAAATGATAAGTGTAACGCTAAGATACCGGAAGCCGCCAGGGTGGGTGAGGGAACAAACGCGCGCTAATGACATCTATAGTCGAAATCAAGAGGAAGAAATGGGCTTGGGCAGGGCATGTAATGTGAAGGCAACATAACTGCTGGTCCTGAAGGGTAACGGGGTGGATTCCAAGGGAAGGTAAGCGTAGCAGGGGGCGGCAGAAGGTTAGGTTGGCGGATGAGGTTAAGAAGTTTGCAGGCAAATGGGGAATGCAGCTGGCAAATGACACGGCTAATTGGAGATACATGGGAGAGGCCTTTACGCAGAAGTGGGTGTAGTAAGGCTGATGACGATGATGACCAGAAAAAGAAACCGAACCATTTTTCATGTACATGTTTGACGCATTGGTAAACTAAACAGCAATTGTTTTTCCGTGAGCACATCTGTTACCGGGTGAAACATCAGGACAATACGCGGTTTGTTCTTACCTTGAATGCATCTTGTTTTCTAGAACTGTAGAGCTTTTGACAATCAATTATCGCAGCAGCGGCTGTTAACCATGGCTTCAATTACGCTTTGTTTTCTTGTATTTACTTTAAACCGCTACTCAATCGCGTTGCGTCCAGATAAAGTGGTAAAAAGTGTTTTGTTTTCTTTTGCAAGACAAGCAGAAAGTTATCATTTATACCCAACCAAAATGTTGTTCGAGAACGACGTTCAAATACGCAGCAGCGGTTAAAGAGCCCAGAATATCACGCAGAAAAGTAAAAGCGGTCACGGCCCTTACTACAACTATATTCTTGGTGTTCAGGTTCTTGTGTTCTAAAAGAATTTCAGATGCGCGTTTTCAGATTTTATAATCATTAAACAGTGGTTGCATTGAGCTATTCCTTAGGATACATCGCACTTATGTCGCTCTTCTCTGGAGAAGAAAATCCAGCGAAACACAAATGGCACGCGCTGAAGATGACGCATCTTGCAAAACGCCCTTCCCACCGTTTAAAAAAAAAACATGTTGATTTCACATTATTATAAGAGAGTGTGCTTGCCTCATACCTCATGTTCAGCCTCGCCAGGCAATGCGGGCCTAGCGAGGCTGAACAGGCGATCGTTTAGAGGCAGGCCTTGCGAAAGGTGGTGGAAAATTGATGCACATGTTGATTTTTCCGCTGCTGTGAAGTGCCTCCGGGTGAACGGAGAATATTTTCTGTGGCCCCCATTTTCATTATAGAGCGATATTATTCGTTGTATGTTTCAAAGAACGATGCCAAAGACAAAAATGCCTGCATTTCGCTCGCGGCGAATGAGGATAAGATGGAGGGCTTAGAGTCTGCTACTTTCAGTACGCCGATTTAACAGAAGGACTTTGGAGGGGAGAATGTGGCCAAATTGACGGCGTTCATGACTGTGAAACCATGAAGTGCATGACGAAGAGGTCCACGCGAAATGGTCTTTGTAGGTAAAAAAAAACTGTCAGGTTAATGACATGATAAGGTTAAAAACCTCTGTAAATAACTTATATTACATGCTGCATAAGAATATCGGGCATTACCCTTCAATAGTTTTCAACCAATGTGCGTCTGCGATTCTCGAAATCATTTTCGTCGAAAAGCTTCTCCCTCTGGAAACTGCTGGAGCTGGTCTTCAGCACTTGTTCGTTCACCAGCTTGTATAAATTCTTTTCTTCTTTTAAAAGAGCAAACATCCCTCCTCGTAGCTGTGTTCAACAGGCGATTAAGTGCCCATTTGCCTGTTCTGTTTGCGCCCACTGATCATAGGAGTGAGGAGTCGCCGAAACGTTCCATTTCCTCGATGTACGGTGTTCCTCAGAATACCTAAGCAGTTTATGCAGAAGACAAACCACAAAAGTTCTGATTGAGATTTTATTTCCTGTACCGTGCATTGGCAGTCTTACCTCTCTTATCTAGACAACAGGGTATTAAAGTGGGTGCAATGAGATGTGCGTTCAATGGGCCGCAAAGACTTTATTGTTTAAACGTTACACGTAAACTTATGTGTAAAATCGAGGCTTTGTAAAAAAAAAGGAATTTTGTGCCATAGTCTGAGAAGTGTCACTTGGGTCAGCGTACAGAAACTATTGATCATTGTTTTATATTTTTCAGGATGCCGTATTTATTTTTGTTGACATTCTTCAAGGGTTACTTAAAAGGGACATTACGATTATGCCCTATACCATAAGGTGTTTATCCATAACGAAAAGTTCTGAGGTCCCATGCGATCTTTTAGTGCTCATGGGACTCTTTAGCATATGGAAGAGCCGCTTGACAGATCCTCACGTAGGGCCGCCACGTTCATCGATGTCTCTATGCAGAGAGCAGAGTGCAATGGTGCAGGGAGGATTATGCTGCGCTAGATCGACCTCCTGCCTGGCTGCCTTTACTCGATGCATGTGCGTGTTTCCGAGAACTTTTATGTGCGGGCAAAGTGAGCGCAGGATACTGGTGTGACTGTGCATGACGGGTAGCGGTATCCGACCTGGTTAAGTCGGGCTTAAACATGTCAGGGTGGGTGTACTTCCTGCGAATCTGATGTGTTCGCGCTGCCGGGTGTTCTACTCCGTGTCACTGATATTGATTTCACTACTTTTTTAACTTAACGGGGCGTCATATTTTCTGTTGGTGAGCAGCGGAAAAAATCTAAGTATGAGAAAGATCCTCGGTGGGTGTTGGTGAGCCTGCGAGTGCTTTGGCGCCGTAACTGTAATCGCGCTGAATATAATTTCGATAACCACTCTAGGCGCGAACACCCTACATACGGTCGCTGTTCTTGAATGGTCGGTAAGGCCAACGGCATGCGGTGAGCCCAACGGGCCAGTATGCGCACATACCGTGATGAATACAAACAAGTTTACAAGTTGGTCAGATAGGGTATATTCATTACTTCTCGCTTTCACTATCTCCTTTTGCGCATTAGGGGTCAGCTCACTCAAAGCACTAGCTGCACTTTCGCCCTCTAAACATCAAAAGCTTATTATGCGCCATCTTACCGCCACGTGAGATTCGCGCCTGGACTGGTTTTAGTGTATTGAATTCCATGCGCCAATAAAATGAAATGCGGTCTTCAGTCTAATCGTGTTGCATCTGCGCGTGAAACCTAATTTGCGTGCGAAATGGTCAGAAGCAGTAATCTGAACGCTGTCTTTTAACAACGTCACGGGGCTTTAGAATGCTACGAGAATAATACTCACACCATGCTTCATGAAATATGCATCAAATAGCGAGTGCCAGATAACACCAACAGCATCGATAAATAATTCAACTAATATTCGCAACGGAAAATACGATTCAGTTAGCATCAACTTTCCATGCTCTTGGTGAAGCCTTGGTTACTATGTGTTCAAGGCTGGTTTGCAGTCTAGGAATAAAAAAATACATTTCAGTAGAGCCTGCGAAAACGAACTGGTTATGCGAAATATCGCGTTTTTCGCATTTAAAAAAAACTAGAAAATAATTGCTTTCTTTTAGGGTAGTGATCATGGACCTACTGCATAATACAGTTTGCTCTGTGCGGCACACATTTTAAATCATTTTCGCGGTCCAGCCTGCGTTCAAGTATTGGCTGAGCAATTTCTTCATCTTATTGCGCAGTGACGTAGTCCTTGGAATATTCACCTCCTTAACCATGCGCGTTTGTATCCAGTGAATCATGGTCGATGTTCTAAGTGCTTAATTATTTTTGCTGCAGTACTGTTTAAAAAAGTCTGGAATAGTTTTTTGCAACGAGTTCTCTTCCACCTCAAAAAGAAACTCACAGTGTCAAGACATGTGACTGCCATGTGAGTGCCAGAAAGCTGGTGGTAATGTACAGTATTTACGACGGTAAAATTTAAGCTGAAAAAAAAACGCGTGTTTTCATTTTTTTTTTTTACCCGCCGCGTTGGCTGAGTGGCTCGGCTACTGATCGGGAGTTCTGGGGTTCAAACTCGACCTCCGCGGCTGCATTTTTATGGAGGAAAAACGCTAAGGCGCCCGTGTTCTGTGCGATGTCAGTCCACGTTAAAGATCCCCAGGTGGTCGAAATTATTCCGGAGCCCTCGACTACGGCACCTCTTTCTTCCATTCTTCTTTCACTCCCTCTTTTATCCCTTCTCCTAAGTCGTGGTTCAGGTGCCCAACGATATATGCGACAGATACTGCACCATTTCCTTTCCCCAAAAACCAATTATTATTATTATTTTCCTTTTAGATTTAGCGCGCACTGTGTATGTACACAGCTCACGAGAATTTTTCCTTGATGCAGGACTTGGAATACGAATAGCACTTGTATTGCTGAAAATCAACCAACGCTGTAAGTAAAGGCTCAGCCAAAACATCACCTTTTTAGCTGTGCTTAGCAAGGAACCAATGAAAAATTTGATGCAGTACCTTCTTGCCTAAGAAACTGCAGGATATCTGCCAATCGGTCGTTGAAATAAATAGCACCTGTGAAAAACATGCGACAATTCAAACCCACTCTTGCATCTTGCACAGAGTCCTTTTTTTTACTTTTATGCTGCGCATCTGTTTTCTTTTATGGTTTCAACCACGACACTTGTCTGCGCATTTTTTATGCTTCTCAACTAACTCAACCTAACTGAAATGAGAGCCTCGAAAATGACGTCAAGAACCAGCGTGTGCGCACAGCTGCGGCGAATTTTTCCTTCAAGTATGCAACATACGAATCTGAGGCATCAAACACGCGTTCTGCAGGCGTAAAGCCTAGCTTTTGTTATAGGAACGTTCGATATATTGAAGCTCTTTCCTGCACGTGCACACGCACACAATTCCTTCCAAGAATAGCGCAAACAAGACAAGGACGACGGAAGGAAACGACAACACGAGCGCTGTACACAATAAAGCGCGACGTGAAGTTGTTGAGCTTGTCATAGGTGGCGGTGCAATACATTACACACTGTGCAATTTTTTCGCTATATGCGGCAGCGCAATCTACAGTTGAATGTACTCACTGCGCTCAGGCGATGGGGTTGTCTCGATGTTATTGGTTACTGGCGTCGCTATGCGTACAAGCATACCATTTTTTCGGTTCAGAGTACATACATAAAGTTAACTTTTTCATAAAGTTAACTTTTTCATCAAAGTGTGCATGCTGCAACAATTCTGCAACAGTTCTGGGTTGCGCGCTGTGCAGAACTAGGAAAATCAATAGCTGCCTGGAAAATCTGCTCGTAAAGCTTCGTCTCGATCGGTAATCATGCTCCCTTTGGTGTGTTTTTGATCGAAGTATAATTGCGGTGCTCTCAATTTGGTACAGTGTTTTACATCGTAGGAATTACGGCACATGTGCTTCATCATGCCCTTTTCTCCTGTCTCATAATCTTACCTACTTAGTGAGGTGGTAGCTTGGAAGCCGCATGATTGGATCTAAATTGAATCAAAGAATAGAGATATTTTGATTGAATTGAAAAATATAACTTTGTGCGTGCTACATGCCAGAGCTGCAAGTCTTGAGTACTCTTTTCTCGATTTCTGACGTTCAGGTGAAGAAACGAAACTATATTCGTATTACTACGTATTCCTGAACAAGAACAAAAGTGAAAACATGTTTTTTAAGGGCATCGTTCCTAATCTAAGTTTATATATTACACAAATAAAATGAACACAATCGTCCAGTCATGCAGTCTGTCGGCCTCTTGGCTAGTCTATCCGTGCACAGAGAGAAGACTAAGCCAATCTCGTCGATGATCAGCCACGACGACTGGCGGACTATGTGGCCGTCTACCGCCGCCCGTACAAGCCTCTGAGCAGGTTTGGTGGTCGGAAAATGCATTGGGCGATTGGCTGGCATTCAGGTGAGATTGAAGTCGAGCTTTTAGAATGTTGTGGCGTCGCATCAGTCGGCCCTTGTCTTGGTTATAGTTTTCTTGGAACCATTGGAAGTGAACGGTTGGCGGGTAGTCCAAGCAACATTCATCTGCTAGTGAAGAAAATAATGAGGTTAAAGGAGATTTTTGAATCCATCCTACATGATAACAACTTTCCTGGAGATACGTAGCAATGGGCGAACACAAAGAGTCCACGCCTGATTTGCGACTTTGTAGCATGCGACTGAAGCTAATTATTCACATAAACCTAAAAATGAAAACAAAAGCGAAAGCGAAACCGCCACATGACTGGCTGGAAGGAACATCACTCGTTGGCTGACACGACCTCGTTTCGAATTCGAGTACAAAAAACAAAAGCTGGGAGCCGGGATGTTAAATTCGATGTAAAAGAAAAGTCGGCCGCAGCGGACAATAATTCGTAGTTTCTAGGAATGCTGGGAGCGTGTAGTGCGAGTCGCCGCGGTGTACAGACGTGCTCCGATTCCTCTCCAGTGCACTTATAGCTGTCCCTACCGAATTTTGTTATCACACACATCGAAGTCAGATACGAAGAGCTCACCATTCTAGCTACAAAGAGTGTGAAATTTTGTGATCGGCTCCTGTGGTACAGTGGTTTTTTCTTTCAGCTGTTATTGCCAAGGTCGAAGGTTCGACCCTGGCTTCGGCGGCTGTATTTCGATGACGGTTGGATACCAAATCGTCTGTGTGCTACGCTATGTCGGCGTATGTTGAAGACCAGAAGTGGTCTGAATTATTCAGGCGCAATCCATAATGGTGTTTCTCATAACCAATGAGTTGCTTCAGGACATTAATCTCTATGGAGTATTGCCTTTTAGCCGTCTGGAATGCTCAGTTTATTTATCCTTGCCAAGTTTCCTTATCAGCTACCGTTTAAGGGCGCATTTGTGGCCTCCCTCACCCGTTCTCTTCTCTGCGCTCCTACAGCCTTCCGCTGCCTCCTTTTGTCCTCTTTGTTAGTGATGGTTTCGAAGCGGAAAGTTTCACTACCCTCGGTAAAGCAGTCGTCGCGTAGTCCGAAGAATAACCTTGAACAACCTTCAGCCATCAAAGGAGAGCCGTGTATGACCATATGTGGTACAGTTATAGTGTCGAACCTGTGACCCTTGACCCCTGACCTTGACCCATGAACTTTAGTTGACATTTGAGCTTTGGCCTCTGACCTTTGACATTGGGTGGCCGTTTGGTCCTCCTTCGAGCTCAAAGAACATCCGATGGGGGGATGTGAAGCCGCGTGATGACATCCGATGGGGGTGTCATAAGCCCATGTGATCCAACGCCACAGCCACGTGGTCTTGTGGGTATGTATAGAAAGGCTGTCGCGAGCGTGTAGCGGAGCTGCCATGAACGAGCCTCAGACGCTTAGCAAGCGTCCTTACTTTTCGCTGAACTCCAGGATTAACCAAGTTAAGTCACTGCCAATTTTTTCTGTGGTCGCATCATCGCGGGCACTGCGTCTTTCCAATGCGGCTACAGCGCACCGAAAGATTTTTGTTTCCCATTCTGTCTAGTACTGCAATGCAATGAATCCCAAGAACAACGCATGAAATTAAATTATGTGCGAAATAGAGGTCTGCGTATAAAATTTTGTTTATTGGTGTCTTGCTGAATAGGTGTGATGATGGTAATGCACCTAAGCTCAAGGAATCTGGTCTTGGGGTACATTTCCCGAATGCTGCCCTTTTCTGTTTGTCTGCAACAAGCACGACCACAGGCAGCTCCCGTGGCTCGCAGGTTCGCATTAGGAGCTTGGTGCATATCTTAAAGATGACGGTCTGGGCAAAGCTACTACGCAATAATTATACTATACAGTTTTAGGAAAGAGTATGCTTTAAAATTACCTGTTTTTATGTGTTTAATTCCTTGCCAAAAATAAATTAACCTTTATTATACCTTGTTTTGCCTGTTCGAAAGAGACACTGGTTTCCTAAATAGCTTACTCGATGTTGCGCTAACATATAGAATTCGGCACTGAAATCGAATATTAACATCCCCGTGACAGTCGCGACGCGACAATAGTATTTTTCTAAGATTTCCACCCGGAACCTCTTAAAGTGCATCTGTAGTAACTGTAATTCAGTTCACATGCGGTAAGGCACCTCTACGTCACGTGACGTTACTACCGACTTAAATGAAGGATATATCCGTTCGGTGCGCAGTTTTCCCCGAATATAATAAATATAGAAAGGCTGCTACAAATGACTTAGACGACTACCGTTTTTAGAGCAGGAATAAAGCAACTCCGCAATAATTACGCCATTGTCATAAATGGAGCAGTTTCATATGAAGAAGAGATGTGAGAACAAAAAGAGGAAACACAAAGAGGAATCGAACGCCGCTCTCTGCTGCTGCTCTCTCATCTCTCACTCGTCCCTGGAGATGGGACCGAGTGGGTCCCGAGATGTTTGGCTGCTAATAAATATTGGTGCGTGTCCATAGTATACTTGCAACACCTCACGGTCGCTTTTTGTTACAACCCAAGCCCACTGTCTGCCGAACCTGTGTTCCTCTTGCGTGCAACCCGAACGCGCTTTGTTCACCTAAGCAGTTGAGTGGCATTAATTTATGCTGCCGGCGGCCACAACTCTCGCCTGGCTCCCACGGGTGCGTGGCCCTCACACGCCCCGTGTCTACGTCTATCGAGGCCAGTGGTCGCGATTCTTGGATAGCAGCGGAGGCATCAGAATCCTCAGGGTGACTGGGTCCCTGGACACTGCTTGTCGAGCCTGACACGGGCTCCTGTAAGCGACTGCCAGAGCCGCGGGCAAATGTTTTGCCGGCCAGGGAATTTCCATGTTGCCGGAATCGCCACATACAACACTAGCAGCTACACCTTCGTTGACTGCACAATCAACGTCGTAATGCAAATACGGTGTGTATTGACCTGGATCAATCACTTATATGAGTTTTATGATTTGTGTTCTGTAAAAATTGCGTTTCAGAATTAATGAGTGCTAAAAACCGCGTTAATCGGCACTGTACTTTGCACAGCAAACTTAAGTCATTAGCAGTGTGCAATTCAGAGACTTAAATACACGCCTAGTTTCCATAGCTTCCACGGATGAATTAGAAGGTTGAATAAAGCATTGGAGAATATTTTCAAGTGCCAGATTAGACTATCTACTCATAATTACATTGATTCGGGTGTTTCTTTCGTTTTAGGAGCAAATGATAGAATTCCTTACATTTCAAACAATCTTCGATGAAACCGCCGATCATTCGCCAAGTGGGCATCGAACAGCCGTGATATTTTCATTATTTATGCGTTCCGGAGTTTTTTTTTCCTTTGCATGAAAGCGTTTGAAATGTTTCGGCCTTGAAGAAGCATAAGAACGAAATTGAATATATGTCTACCTTGTGTGTTTCTTTTGTGTGTTTCTCGAATGAACGCCCAGTTGCGAGTAAGCGCTCGTGTTGTTTGGTCTCCCTTGTCTGTTGTCCTAAGTGCGCTTTATATAATTTTTGAAAAATGAAAAAACAGCTAGCTCAGATGTCAATTCTGCTTTGTCTCTCAATGCCTGCTGCGCTTGTTGTAGAAGAGAAAAAAAAACACATTTTATGTTTTGCGTCCAGTTTCGAGCCTGTGTAGTGATGTACGTTTATTCATTGCTCACCTGGATGCGTCTTAAAGTTCAAGTAAAATGTTTCTGCGCAGTTGAAGAAAAAAAAAAGACATTTGGGAATGCTTTTCTTCTCTCCTCAGGCCAAAGACCCCGAGGCTGTTTTAAATAATGTGTAGGCATTTTCAGTACAAACACATGAGCAGACCACATTAAATAAATCTTATTTTCCGACTCAAGCCCTCACCTTCACATGTAAACATTCTGAAGAAATAGTAACATCAATTCAAGCCTGCAGTCTTTCGCAGACAATAAATGTCAAATGCTGGGAATATTTGTACGCAAAAAAAAAAACATGTTTTGGCTGCAGTTAAGCACTGTTGAACTTCAATCCGGGGCAACCCGGAAAAAGTTGAAGTAGAGCCACACAGATGCCAGCTGTGTCAAAAGTCTTATTGCATAATTTCCTATTCGAAATTTGTCCAAATCAGCGCACTGTCTTCAGCCTAATGAAGGTACAGGCACCATATTTAGTCATGTGTTTATCTCTTCCTTCGTAATATTTTCCCGGCTCAAATTAGTCCCCTGTATTGGTATCTCGTCGCTTTTTAATATCAGCATAAGTTGTCAACGGCTGCGCAGAAATTTTATTCAAGGATTCAGATTTATACTCTCGCGTAGAGAGCGAGTAATGTGCTCGTTTTTTTCGCAATAATTTGGGTGAAGGCAGTGCATAAGCTTCTCAAATTAGATTGAAACATCTTCACCACATCGATTCGTGCCTAATCAGCGCACTAGCACGCTTCAGCGTTAATAAAGGCCATTTCAATTTTTACGGGAGTGCAGGCCCGATTGCTGTAAACGAATTTGCGCTGCCAGCGCCTTTACTTTTTTTTCGCACAGACATCAGAAACGCACAAAGCCTCATACGCTTACATGCCGCGTTGATCCACTGCATAGCAAGGACTGCTTTCGCAAATGCACCATAAGTTAAATTAGTTCTAATGACCACCGGATAACATTGCATTTCTTCATCTGCCTTTTGCGGCCATGTCCGGTTTTAGTGGAACGACAGGCGAACTAGAGAGTGCACATATAGCTGCCTTGGATAGGGCGTCCTTTCAGCCCGTGCAGTGTGGCATTCACGACATCGCTGAACTTAAAACTCTGTGTAGCCAGTGAAAAATTAATTATCTTAACTAGCAGAAACTTGGTAGCTTCAGAGGCGTCTCAAGTAAAGGACTGGTGCTTAAAAGCAGACCTTGTGCGTTGTGAACTTTGGGCGCACCCTGTACTCTAAGTCTGGGTTCTTAATTGGCAGACCTTCTGGCTTACTAATTTACAAATCCAAGTGGCTCACCTTGCGCGCACTTGGTGGGGAAAGCAAGTCTTCTTCACAGCCATACACAAACGTCACTTGTACCCAACCCGTGCTTGCCGGACCCACGGAGCAAGCCGTTGCCGCGCGGCGCGTTCGGCAGAATTGGGATGAGGCAGACCTCGTTAGGAAGTATGCATTGTTTTTAATCTTAGATAAAAGTTACTACCCGTATTAATCGATTTCCGATCCAAGGAAAAAGAGGAGGGAGGCTTGCACAACTCGTTGGTCCTTCCACGACTCCCAACTAGGGATGATCCCATTGAAAGGCGGAGTTGATTTCCGCGGCGCTCCTTTGTGAGAGAGGGGCTTCGAAACTTGCGATCCGTGAAATTAAACTCTTGCCGACTACTGCTGGCGGTGCAAATCCTTTGCGGATCATTGAAGCAGTATTTCGCCCTTTCCCTTTACTACTGAAGAAGAAGCAGAAGTTCCCTCCTCCGCTCCAAACGCGCTTACGCGCGTCGACTTGTAGCATTCGCACTCTCGACTATGGCTGGCATCAAAACCGGTACGTGTGTGCCCCACGAGCTGCCCGGCGTACAATAAAAATGTATTACAGAGGATCTTTACACATAAGATCACTAATGCGTAAGCATTATTACGGCAATGTGAACGAAAACCAGGAGACCGATGTTAGCATCGAGATTGTAAATTTGGCGGGACAGGTGAAGGGAAGGCTGTGATGTCAACCACTGAGTCGTTTTCTCAAAACTCCGAGAAAGGGGAGGCAGGCGAAGATGGAAATACTTAAAGCCTCGAGCGGGTTTCGAGCCCGCGGTCGCGTGAACTGATATGGAACGCTAGCCGCTGTTTTTGATCACTCGTACATAGTCTCCCTTTGTTGTTTCTTTATCTCCTGGCAAAACACAATTGTCTTGCTAGGCCATTACCACATCCTTTCTTCTCGTATGGTCGAATGCCAGCCTCACTTTATTTATTTATTTATTTATTTATTTATTTATTTATTTATTTATTTATTTATTTATTTATTTATTTATTTATTTATTTATTTATTTATTTATCAGTGTACCCACACCGCCTTTACGGCATTACAGTGGCGAGTGGGGGGGGGGAGGAAAATACAAGGCAAGAGCGCAAATGCAGGAATTACACCAACAATGAGAAATATGCAACAATGGAATCAATTCAGCATAGAAACAAAACTCATTTGATACGACAGTTGCAACAGCACTATCAAGTCGATTCCATTCCCTGGTACTTCGGGGAAAGAATGACACTTTGAAGAGGTCTATTCTACAGTATATTCTTTCACCTTGTTCCTGTGATCTGTACGCGACGAAATGTAATTAGGACTCGGCATGTACCAACCGGGGTTTTATACCTGTTTTTGAATGACAGATATTGTGAAAGAATTTCAGGCGAAGGATTATTCTTCGTTTTTCCAGCGTGTGCCAGCCAAGGCTGTCTTTTGCAGTTGTTACACTGAAGTTCATTGAGTAGTTGTTGAAGACCAGCGAACTGTCATGCTGTGTACTCTTCCTAATCTACGAATATTACACACTGTCCATGGATAGCAATGTTCACCCATATTCATGTACAGACGGGACAGACGTCTTGTAAACATTGCTTTTATTTCAGCAGGCAACCGTTTCGTGTTTCTGCGGATGAACCCTAAAACTCTGCAGGCTTTGGCTGCAGTAAAATGAATATGTCGATTCCATGTGAGATTGGCTGTTATGTAGACTCCTAGATATTTGTGCTCCGTCAATGTCTTAAAATTTGTTCCATTAATGTTGTGAGCATATTCGTGAGATGTCTTTTTTCTTAAGAAGGACATGTGTACTGTTTTAAGTTAATTTTCATGTCCCATGTACTGCACCATACGCTGTGTTCTTTTTGACCTTTGCTTCTTTCGCAGTATAAAGGCGTCTTTTGCAACACAAGCCATAGAGGTGTTTACAACTGAAACATTTTACTTACAACTTTAATAAATGTTCAGTAATAATAATGGATATTTAGAGCAATATTAAAAGTTTAATAAATTAGGAAAAATTTGCGATTTCAGATACAGCTGTTTTCATTAACTCGCATTACCTTACAAACGCAGGAGCAAGCGGAAAGAGGGCGCAAGGAAGCTCCATCTGACGAGCATGAATCAATTCATACAGAACGGCGGGAGATTTGAACCATCCAAGCAGGGTAACAAAGAACTTAAAATGTCAGTGGTGTCAATGAATTCAGTTCTCCAAAACAAAGCACACGCGAAACTGGAGTCCAGACGCTAACGCGTTCCTCTCCGCATCAATCGCTCGTGGACTTTTGATGCTGGTATTTGTAACCGTATGTGTGGTTTATATTCCTATATGACACATAGGCTATGAGGAGTACCGATATAGAGGTTTTGAGAAAAACTTCAGGCTGCCTGCCATTCTATTCCGAGTGGCTACATTGCAAAGCACGGATGTTTTTGAGTTTCGTCTCAGAAATTCAGCCACCAAAGCCAAGTTTCAATAGAGCGCCTTCTAGATGTGCACATGATGATGATGATAATGTAAATTTATGGGGAAAGGGCATCAACGGCCAAAGAGCGCCATGGCACAAGGTGTTATCGTTTCCTCAAGGTGGGGTCAAAGACCCATTCCCCAATCATTCCACCTGAATAAGCCGAGCACCAGGCCTGGGGAAGCCTGTACCCATCGTATCACCGGTGGGTAACTGGGGAACTGGGGATCGAACCTCGCACCTCCCGCATGCGAAGCGGATGCTCAACCACAAGGCACAAGAGCACCCAAGCCTTTGAGCCAGCTTTGCGAGCCAATACTTTATACATCTAATCGCTAGTCAATGTCGTAACAAAGAAATTTACACCCTTCTGGGCAAAAGGCCGACCACAGGGAATGTTCTATCTGCAGAAACGCCATTCAGGAGGGCGAAAAGCCCATACAACAGCATATTGGTACCTGTGAGGTCCATCCTGGGAAGGAGCGGGAAGATGAGTGTGTGGATTTGGAATGCTTTGAGGGATTCTTGACGCTTTCTGGAAACAATGCACTTTGTGAAACAGCTGAAAATCTGATGGAGAGCTCCTTCGACATTGGAGGGTAGGAAAGGGGGAGAAACATTATTTGGAAGTTGTTAGGCTGAGTTAGAATTATACTAAATATCAGGCAGGTTACGGCTAAAATTTTTCAACATATCCCAGCTATCATCCCTGCATTTTACCATAAAATTAATTCAAGAAATTTTGGTTTCCCGCCAGTGGAAACAATTAATTTCCTTTCCTTATTCGTTCCTTACGACGGCACCAGGCGCCGATCATCGGAGAACGAAGTTTTTGAGGGCGCATTAAAAAAAAAAAACCGCTCCGTCTTCAGACTCGTGGCGCCATCCCGGTGATTTTATACAAAGTAGAGTTTCCTTTTCTGGACGGTTTACATTATTACCGCGCGGCGGCGATTTTTAAAAGGCGCGTGAGCTCGAACGTTGACGCGCACTAGAGCGGAGCGATAGCGTTGACATCCGGAACAGCGCGCGCTCGAAAGATCGTAGTTTCGCTCAATCCTGACGATCCGGCGCTTGATATTTTGGACTCATCGAGCACAGATGACCCGGACATCGATCTCGCGTCGTCGGAGTTCTGTTCAGATGAGGAAGACGCAGCCGATCAGCCGGGATCATCAGCTGTTACCCGCTGGTGAGTTTTGGATTCGGCGTCCACTTTCTCTATGGATATCTATAGATGGTTGAATTGCCCTGTTGGTGCCCAAACTATTCTTTTCTTTATTTATAGAGTATCCACTTCGTTTGGGCAAGACGTGCTTCCACCAGCTCAAAGAAGAGCGGAGTTTCGACCTTAGAGAGAACCGAGCAGCGACCTCGGGATGACGCTCCGTAGCGGTCCGAAGCGACTATCGCGAGCGCTCGATTTTTTCGCCTTTTCTTTACGGCGGAGGTCATTCATGCTATTTGTGTAAACACTAACAAATATACATGGATACACATCCTCGAGAACCTGTCCTACAGCGAGAAGAATGGTTCGTGGAAAGAAGTAAGCCCAGCAGAAATGATGTTCATCGCCCTACTTTTGTACATGGGAATACTGGAACTGCCGCGGCTGCATTTGTATTGCAGTACATCAAAAATTGTTTTCCGGGGTTCTCCCTCCAAACATTATGTCAAGGCGACGCTTCACCGCGCTCCTGGCCGTGCTGCATATCTCTGACCCAGAAACTAACGGCGCTGCCGCTCAGAAACTAGACAAGGTGTCCTGGCTTCTTCAGCACATCAACAACTGCTCCGCGTCATTGTTGCAGCCGTGTCGCGAAATTTCAGTGCCCGAAAAAATGGTAAAATCCAAAGCGAGCTCTGGAATTCGGCAATACATTAATGATAAAATTTGTGAAATGGGGCTACAAATTATGTGTTCTTGCGGACCCGAAAACCGGCTACACCATCCAGTTCACAGTGCGTACAGGGAAGCGTGATGAACCTAGTCCCAATGGGCTGGCCTTTGATGTGGTAACGAAGATTTGCGACAGGTGCCTTGATCGTGGGTACACTATCTATATGGACAATTTCCACACATCGACCTCTCTTCGTGTGCACCCCTTGGAACGCAAGAGACTAGCGTGCGGGCTCCGGGATAACACGAGAAGGTCGCCGCGGATTCCCCACAGAACTGAGAGGCGTCGCTTTGGAGGGTCGAGCTAAAAGAGGAGACATCCGCTGGCTGAGAGACAAGGGAGTCTTGTATCTTCAATGGAAAGATCGACGTGTTAAGCATATGGTTAGCACTGCACACACAGCTAACTCGTACCGTGCTTGCCAAAGACGAGCAAAGAAGGACGGAAGTGGCATCAAATCGCCATAAAAAGCCACAGCTCATTGTCGAATATAACGCCGGAATGCTTGGAGTCGGTAAATCGGACCAGCTGATTGCCACGTACAATGTTTTGAGGAAATGCGTCTGCTGGTGGACAACGTTATCCTTCCACTGCATCGACATCGCAGCTGTGAATTGCTAGGTTATTTTTCAAGCATATCGCACGCAGCATACCCAAGCATCCGAAGCTTTCTAGGCCTTGTCGATTTAACCAGCTGGCCTTCAGGACAGAGCTAATTGGACAGCTCCTAGAACTGGAGGACACAGCACCAGTTCCTGTCTCTCCTTCGCCAGCCGCACCACGCACAGCTGTAGAGCACAAGCCTGAAAGAAAGAACATCCGCCGGTACTGTAGGAAGTGCTAGGAAGAAAAGAAAGTTGAACACAAGACGAATGTGTTCTGTCGCACAAGCAATGTGCATTTGTGCTTCACAACGATAAACTGTTTCGACGACTGGCACACCAATCTGGCTGAATGAAACACTTATGGCTCCAAAAGTTATCGAGGTATGACTTTCAATTTTGCTGATATTCTCCTATGGAGTGTTAACTATTTTGTGTCTGTCATAAGCTTTCTAGAATTTTTTGCTCAGAAAATATAAGGTACTCATTAAGACAGTTTGCGGTGAATTTCAGTAATTTTTTGTGATTGCTAATTTTTATTTCGCATTCTTTATTACTATTATATTTAGAAATATGCTTTTGCAATGCGCATTTAACACACGCGTTTTGGTATATAATATTGTCCTATAGTTAATCTTTTCCTTGAAAAAAAATTTTTTAACTAGGTCGAATCAAGAGCTTCAATATTTCACAAATTGTCTTGTAATTTTCCTAACTCAAAGAGTACTTAATGTATGGGTATAATTTTTTGGGACATGCTGCCTAGTGAATACCCACAATCTGTATATTTTGAATTTTCGGTAAACGATTTTTGCCAGAAGTATTACTCCTTACTCATACAAGTTTTGAAATTTGTTGTTTTATTTCAAGACGTTTTTATGCAGATAAAATTTTGTATCTTTTAAATATAAGTACTATTTGAAAGCACGTTCGTTTACCTTCACTTTTATGTACTTAATGACACTGGAAACTTAGCAGCTGTTGCAGAAAAAACTCCTAACTAAACCATTAAAAAAATAGCCAATTTCTGCGTCGTAAGGAAATACTTAACCGTGATTCAGTGAAAAGCTACAGCTAAGTGATTACTTGGGGTAATGCGAGAGCAGAGGGCCCCATTCAGAAACGAAAGTTCATTGCATTTTAATTAATATATTTTAACGAATATATTGACTTCCGTTGCGCATGACCTACAAGGAGATCACAATGCAAGCTTGTTCTCGCATCAAAATAGGCAAAGTCTGAGTAGGTTCTAATGACCCAGTTTGAATTATATAAGGGACAATAAACAGTGTATTCCTTAGAAGCCCGGTGCTAACATCCGAACACGACCACGGTTTCTATTGCCAATTGTTCCTAACAAATGAGGCAAATTACTTTACCTTTAAGTCCCACTAATTCCTGACAACCATGCTAATGTAGTGGCTTCACTTCACACTCAAATATACACTGCCCTTCACAAGATGTGACAGCTATAAATTCTCCTGATTAGAAAAATAACTGCACTTATTTTCATGATTTTTGTGGCGCGCATTTTTTTTTTGTCTCATGGTCCTGCAGTCTGCCGTGCACTATATTCCTTATCATCATTCCTACTGCTTACGTAGGCCCGAAACCATTAACAGCCTTTTGGATTTCGTAAATATTTAATATTATCATTTCAATAAAAGGCTTGAGTCACAAAATTCTCGACTGCTGGTCTTCTGCAAGTTCCGCTGACCTATACGGCGAAAGAAAGTCTTGCCGTTACATTCCCTTGGGCTCTTTTTTATAGTTGGTTATGAATTGTCACCTCAGTGGAATATATAGAAGCAAGAGACAGAGAAATGTAACACTAGGCATCAGTTTAAGTCGCAAGAAGAAAGTACGCTTGGTGTGTTGCGCCTAAGACAAAAAAAGAAAAGATTAACTTTTTCTTCCATATATGTTGTATGAACCTTTCCGGTTAATTATAAGCTAATAAAGTTAATGAAAAACAAAACATGGCTGAAAAACAACTAGAAATGTGGCTCATATTATAATAGCAGCGCTGTACGCTTAATATTAAGTGAAGAATTATTATCTTGACATTAGTTGTTTTCCTTACATTATAATCCGAGCAAAAGGCACCTGTGGAGACATCGCATTCACCTTTATAGTTCACAGGAGGCTAATGCTAGAAGTAATCAACACAACTATATTTCAAGCTATCTAGCTGACCGCGCTCTTCTTAATAGGTATGTGATATGCTGCCTTCTTCGTATATAAACATGGAGCCCTTTCGAGTTTGTCGTAGCTTCTACATCGCCTCGCGCATTTGGACTCTTTAGGGTGGAAGCTCAACGCTGTTATCAGTAAGTGTTCTCTTCTCTACCACCACTAACCTTCAGATAAACGGCTTCCAGAGGAGTGCGCAGAAGCTTTGATCTTTTAGCGAGATTTACCTCGTGGTTTTAGGCTTAGCACGTCTGTTTATGCAGCCTTAAACAGTAATCAGAAAATGCTAAACAGTGAAACTGAACAAGCGGTACGTGTGTGGCATGATTAGTTTCAACTGGTTTCGCAAAGTGTGCTTCTTTTAAGACAATGACTTTCTTATTCCTTCATGCTTGCTTTGAAACACTTGATTTGTGCAAAATAAAAACTCACTGATATGTATTTCCAGTCTCTTTTAACAGGAAACAAGTTGATATTAATTTATTTCGCGCGCATGCGCTACTAAAGAAAACTTCTCCGCTTTGTGAAAAAAGTGTGTATTCCGGTGATGAACCGATACATAGCTTTATGCATTATAGGAACACAAGTGCTTCACAACGATTCAGTATTTTAGAGACGCTTCCGCTTATTATGAAAAGAAAATGGTAGGGTACTGTGCCCTATCGAATGCTGAAACATCTTTGGAAAAATTCTTACTTCAGGTGCCCGGGGACACTGAAGGACAAGAAACTAAAGGCGTTCTATTAACCGAGTCAAAGGAACATGCTTTTTGGGCCTGATGTTAGCGTGTCTGCCACGTGATTCAAGCTGCACGGGTTCGATTCTCGTCTCACCCGAAATTCCTTTTCATGCAAAAAAATTACTTGACATGTTTACAGGTCATAATGTTTCGAGAAACACTTTGCGACCTTGCTTTCACAATTTGTGACGTTTTGATCAATTCTTCAAATCCATCGCTCCACGTGTGACGTCACTACCGTTTCCACCAATCCGCATTGTCCCGCACGCCGCCAGCGCAGGCACCAGTGCCACTGGGTTCCGCGCTGAGGGAGGCTTAAAACAAAACTTTAGTTTTGCAAGTGCGAGCCCCCCCCCCCCCCCCTCCCCTTGCTAGCATATGCATTGTTTTCGTTCCGAGTAATCACTCATGTTTTTGAAGCCACTAATCTACATAGCTCTATTTAGATTTCAGTAATTCCTGGAAACATCCCTGAAAATTTCCTTCGGAGGCCATCGAGCAGTTCGTGTGTGTGTGTGGGGGGGGGGGGGGGGTTCTTTGACAAACACAGACATATTGATCGAGAATACGTACTGCTATATACGCTCTCTAAATACCAGCCACGTGCAAAATACTACAAAAGAAGCCGCGACATTTATTAAAAACCGAGTCCTCTGAAAAAGGCAATTAGTATCAATTGCTAAAGTCCAGTCGAGAGGTCTCTAATAAAGCAAGGGCATTGACTATGTTTAGTTCTGCGCAAGCCATGAAGAGACAAACCACACTTTATACAAGCGTGGGTTGCTTGTGCCCCAAATGTCTTTATAACCTGCACGTGAAGGAGGCATTCAAATAGCTCCAGTTAAGGTAACAGGCAAGCAAACACCTTCGCTTCTAGTGCTGGTTATGGCAGTGTCTAACATAACTAATGAGTGACTAAGAGAACGTGGATTGTTTAACTAGAGCAAAATATAAGGATTACAACTGCAACACTGTGGGCAATTCACTATGTACACAAATGTGTTTCAGACGTGCATTAGGCTGTTAGGGTTAGTATCTGAAAATGTCGTAAGTAGCGCTTAAAGGACGCTCAGGAAAACTCTGTCGAATAAAGGAAACGTAGTGCATAATTAAGGATCAGTGAAAGAACGTTTGACATGTGGGGATTCTCTGCTTCTTAAGGCAATGGTAAATCAAAATTATATATTTTAAATAATATTAACGTTTTGAAAAGATAGCCGTGCACAAAACTGAGACTCCCTCCTTTATCCTTTCCCTTACGGCGCTGTTCAGGTGTCCATCGATATATGAGACAGATACTGCGTCAATTCCTTTCCCCAAAAACCAATTTAAAAAAATTAAAAAAAGGAAAAAGGTGGTTATTTATTGAACATATATACGAAATGTGTCTTTTGCGGTCAAACATAAAGCAGTTTCCTGGGCTTATTTACTGCAGAAAAATAAGAATATATTTGCCGTTCTTTTTTTCGGAAGAATGGTGCTCTTTACTATGTAAGACGATTTCCTGCTTCCAGAATATAAAATGGATATGAAGCTCTTTTATTACCAAGAACAAATCGGCAATTTCAAGGTGGTGTGTGTGAAAAATTTATGCACTCATACATTTAAAAATTTCGCTCTAGTGGTGGACACCATAGTGTAGGGTATAGAGGTAGTTCTTTTGGCACCTGAACAAATCAGGATACGTACTTCTTACAAATAAAAAATGTTTTATGACGAAATTCGAGAGACTCACACAAACATTCAGGAAAATACTGTATATATTCAGATGCCAACTACGGTATTAAAAATCTAGAATATATATTTAATGCGCTACTGGGTTAGAAACGAGAATTCAAATTCACAGAACTGTTCCTGCTATACTTTTCGATCAATAAAGAAGAAATAAATTGCTGGTATGCATCGCGTTCCGTTACTAAACACGGAAGAGTCAACGTTGACCCCAGGCTGTGTTGGAGAAAACTCGATACGCCACACTGCTGGTGGCACAAAAGTTCTTCAGAACTTTCCAATATCTTCGGCGCCTTTACGTTTCCCCTCCATCGAAACGCAGCCGCCGCAGTGGAGTTAGATATCCTCAGGTGGTCGAAAATTTTACGGAGCCCTCCACTGCGGCACCTCTTTCTTCCTTTCTTCTTTCACTCCATCCTTTATCCCCAGGTACTCGAAATTATTCCGGACCACTCCACTATGGCACCTCTGCTTCTCGGAGCACCCATTGCCGTTCTTTTACGATGACTGTTGTCCTTGGTGCGGCGACACACCAACCCTCAAACACATCACTTGGCATTGCAAACAAAGACCAGCAGAGGGAAACTCACCCCTCGTCACACGCAACGAACTTGAAAGGTCGTGGGAGGCGCGACTCGCCCGGCAGGACCTGGGAAGCCAGCAGGCAACCTTGGACCAAGCCGACCGAGCCGCTAGAGTCAGTGGGGCCCGGAATAGGGGCTTCACCCGCAAGAACCTCAGCCTGCTATTTCAATAAAATGTTCATTAGTCCTCCTCCTACGACACCTCTTTCTTCCTTTCTTCTTTCACTCCCTTCTTTATCCCTTCTGTTACTGCGTGGTTCAGGTGCACGCCGAGATGCGAGACAGATACTGCGCCATTTCATTTCCCCCAAAGCCAGTTTTCGATTTTTTTTTCAATATTCTCGGCAACGGTAGAAACGAAAATACAAGAGGGCACCTGCCGATATTTCCTTTTGGATCGAAAAGTCGCCTATCTGTCGGAACTGAAATCTTTTTATGCTAAACTGTCGCTTGCATCTACAAAGTTGTGTCGATGGTGTGGAATTGCCGTTGCTGAGCATGGTTTGTGCGAGATGAGGACTCTGCCCCGGAACTCAATGCTCGCCGTGGTCGCTCAGGCCTGACAAGATTCGCGGATAGTTTCAAAGTAATCCTTCATATGGCTCACAAAAAAAACGAAGCCAAGAATGAATACAGTTATTTTGCAACATACTGGATTACGCCAAGTTCCCAGGTGTAGCCCGGATCATGCATAATCGGTCCATTTGTGCCTGCATTTAAACTGAACGTTCTTATTTTGCGTGGTAAAGTGTCCTTTACACACAGTGAATGAAGGCGTAATAAGTGCATAGGTCGCGTGAAATCGGAAGGCTTGAAAATTCGTGTCTTGAAAATTCCGCTAAATGGAATCGCTCACTTTGTTTCTACACTAGCCTGTGGTTCATTCTCTTTCATGTACAATACGCACACCACGCGCAAGTAGTGTCTTAATAAAAGTAGCGCAATGCAGCCTGCAAGATCGAGAAACAACATTGCATAGCATGGTACGCTTATGAGTATTTTATTTGTATGTGAATCTCAATTTGGATTTTAAGTTAAAACTTTTTGAACATATCATTTTTTAACGGCAGTAAACACATATTACTGGCTCTAATATTTGTATCACGTACGAAGTTACCCGTCTCTTTGTGATAATATTATAACATTATTAGAGCCAGTACCTTAAAATCAACATTTATAAAACACATCTTAAGGCCTTAGCGAAACAACAACAAAAAAACTGTTGATACAAAAACACGTTTTTGATGCATGTTCTTTTGTACCGACACAATATTACAAGAAGCACTGAAAATGCACGAGTGCGTACCGATCGTCGATAGTTAATGTTTCTGTACATATTCATTATCAAAATGCTTTTCCGCACGTCTTAAAGCCTTCTACATAAAACGAGTGGCAGGCTGCGCACCATACAAAATCCCTTATGCTTAACATAGTGCTGAATTCCGGAATGTTAAGAGTAGATTCAGCGCATGGGGAAGCTCGCGGCTTTGTACCGCATGTCGCTGTTGTAAAAAAAAAAACAACGCGTCAAGATTGCTGCGATAGCGTCAACCTATGGCATATTTCTGAACGTCGAGCCGCATCTGGCGCAGGCGGCATAAATAGCAGACTGCGAGCCCGAGAACCTCGCGCATGCGCGCAGGGTTATTTTCACACTGGGCTCCGAATCATATATTTGTCTCTGCTCTGCCGCCACGCTGCCTGTCATGCGGTCAATTTATTTTTCCGCCCGATATTGCAGTGTGCTTATGGTAGAGTAGCTGGAAATTTAGAGCGCCAGCCACTTACGTTATCTTGTAAGATGAACTCTATGGAGCATGAAGAGTTGTGATAAAAGCGCAAAGAAAACAGACGCTCTGACTGCGTTAGAGTATAGACTGCAGCAACGCATGCGGTACCATGATCCAGGCGCAGCTCAGGCTACGTGGGAAGCGTTTATTTCTTAATGCTTCCTATAACAAAGCAGATGAATAAGAGGTAATGAGGGGAGGGGGGTGGCCCAGTTTAATTGCGCGTGCATTTGCTATTCTGCATACGCTTTACGTTACATACTTTGTCAGGCAAGACAAGAAAATTAGATAGGCATAAACGATGAAGACGTCAGTGATGGTTATGGCAGTTGTTCTGATCGCCTTGTGCGAATTGGAAACAGGTAAGAGACAGAAGGGGTAATTTCCGATTCCCCATAAAGACAAAGTTCCTTACCGCAGCATGCGTAATGGCGGTGCTCCAGTATACCTCTGTTGCCCATGCATGAAAAGATTCTTGTGTCTGCATCTCTAGGTGTGTGCATGTGTGCGCGTGTGTAAAGTGTGTGTAAACCCACTGCGTGTGTAAACTCCACGGTCGCCAGAAAGCCGTGGCAAAAACGCGGCCCACAATTGAAATAATCACCCTTCCAGCAGCAGTAGGCCATCGCAAGGCAGGGGCAGATCGGGAAAGGCAAGTCGACTTCGGCGGTGAATGGAAACACGTTTGTTAGGGGCACTGGTTACGTGGATGACAGGCAGTGGTCCAGAGGGGATTTGGGTTGCAGAGCAGTGTTCAAGTAACACTTGTTGCTGGGCTACTCGGTGCACAGTTGTATGTACAAACGTTAGCGCAAAATAAGACATTCACAAGACCAGTGGACAGGAGTGGCTTGCAAAAGGTACTCTGTAAACCGCAGCGCCCTATCCCTGATGACAATTTCGGTCACGTAACGTCAGGCCAAAACGCTTTTGGGGAGCTCTGGGACCTGAACTACTCGTCAGCGGCGTAGAGTGTTATAAGGTTGAAAGCACCGCATCAGGTAGTCGATCATCAAAAAAATCAAGCTTTTTCCGGATGATGGATTTGAGCATGATTTACGTTTGCGAAGGATTTCCTATTCAAAAGTCTTGGATGGTGTCCAGATCCATGAATTCATGTGTATGTCCTGCTGGTCCCTACAGTGGCGATTTTGCGACTGGTATGTTTGACAGGCTTTGACGTAGCATTTGTCTTCGACAAGCAGTAATAACCTGCTGCGCCAACTGTAGCTCATGTGCGCTTGTTGGGCCCGCCAAACTTGAGAAATTTGCTTTAATGCACACAGAATGACCCCCTGTCTCAGGCAGCTGAACAATTATTCATGCTCTTCCTCGATCCGCAGCTGCTGTGAAGGCAGCAAGCAAAGCAAAGAAAACCAAAAGAAAAGGTGCGTCTCTAATATCGCTTTTGCAACAGCATCTACCACAGATGGAAAGAAGAATGATGATAATATGACCTCGTAGTTGAGGTCGCCCAATGACCTGACCACACGGTATGGTCCGAAGTAGCGATGGAGGAGTTTTTCGCTCAGTCCTCGCCGCCGAATGGGGAACCACACCCACACACGGTCGCCAGGCGCATAATGGACGTCGTGACGGCGCCGATTGTAGCGATCTGCACCTCGAAGTTGTTGGTCCTGAATTCGAACTTTGGCCAGTTGGCGAGCAGCTTCGGCGCGTTCCAGGAACGTGTAGGTATCAGTGTGAAGGCTAGAGTCGTCCAGATGTAGTAACATTGCGTCGAGCATCGTCGTCACTGCACGGCCGTAGACGAGTTGGAATGGGGACATCTGCGTTGTTTCTTGCATGGCCGTATTGTAGGCGAAGGTGACATAAGGAAGCACTTCGTCCCACGTTTTGTGTTCAATATCGACGTACATGGAAATCATGTCAGAAAGGGTTCGGTTCAGTCTTTCAGTCAACCCGTTCGTTTGAGGGTAGTACGACGTTGTTCTGCGGCGGTCGGTATGACTGTAAACCAAGATCTCCTGCAGCAGCTCAGCCATGAACGCAGGGCCTCTGTCAGTGATCAGCACTTCAGGTGCCCCATGGCGGAGTACGATCTGATGCACGAAGAACTTTGCGACTTCTAAAGCGGTGCCGCTGGGTAGAGCTGACGTTTCTGCATAGCGGGTAAGGTAGTCCGTCGCGACAATTATCCATTTGTTGCCAGAGTTCGAACGTGGGAACGGACCCAGCATGTCCATTCCTATTCGTTGGAAGGGCCTTGTGGGTGGTCTAATGGGCATCAAGAACCCAGCTTGTTTGGTTGACGGTACCTTGCGACGCTGACAGGCTCGGCACGTTCTGACGTAGTGAGTGACATCAGCACGGAGACGAGGCCAGTAGTAATTCTCTTGGATTCGGGCTCGCGTACGGGCTATGCCCAAATGTCCAGAAGTGGGTTCGTCATGGGAAGCTTGGAGGATTTCATTGCGCAGGCTAGGCGGTACGACGATTAGGTATTGCGTATTGTTTGGAGCGAAATTTTTCTTGACCAGAAGACCATTGCGGATGCATAAAGATGGCAACACGCGCCTGAAAGCGCGTGGGGCGGTCGTGTTGCTGCCGTTGAGAAATTCCATTACGTCTCGAAGTTCGAGGTCGGCGCATTGTTGGTCAGCGAGGCAGGAGGCGCTGAGAGCAGTCAGTAAGATGTCGTCATCATTACAGGCGTCGGTAGAAGGATCTACTGGGGCGCGGGACAGACAATCGGCGTCAGAGTGCTTGTGCCCGGATTTGTACACGACAGTCATGTCGTATTCCTGGAGCCGCAGACTCCATCGGACGAGGCGAGCGGACGGGTCTTTAAGGCTTGCGAGCCAGCATAAGGCATGATGATCGGTCACCACCTTAAAATTTTTGCCGTAAAGGTACGGTCGGAATATCGAAGTGGCCCATACAATGGCAAGGCATTCTTTCTCGGTAGCGGAATAGTTTGAATCGGCTGGTCACAAACATCGACTTGCGTAAGCGATGACCCGTTCTTGACCTGCTTGGATCTGGACCAGGACAGCACCTAAGCCGATGTTGCTGGCATCAGTATGGAGCTCCGTGTCGGCGTTTACGTCGAAGTGAGCCAGAACGGGAGGCGCCTGCAGGAGGCTTTGAAGGCTGCGAAATGCATTTTCTTGCGCTGCTTCCCATGTGAAAGGTGTGTCCGACCTTGTTAGGCGCGTCAGCGGCTCGGCAATGCGAGCAAAATCTTTCACGAAGCGACGGTAATACGCGCACAATCCAAGAAAACGGCGGACAGCTTTCAGGTCTTGCGGCGGCGGAAAATGGGCAATAGCTGTTGTTTTTTCAGGATCAGGCTGAACACCGGCTTGATTCACAACGTGCCCTAAGAACTTCAGCTCTGTATACGCAAAGTGGCATTTCTCATTTTTGAGCGTGAGTCCAGAAGACCTTATTGCTTGTAGGACCAATTCGAGGCGGTGAAGATGCTCCTGGAAAGTCGAGGCGAAGACGACAACATCGTCAAGATAGACGAGACACGTCTGCCATTTTAAATCGGCAAGGACGGTATCCATGAGGCGTTGGAAAGTTGCCGGTGCAGAGCGCTGTCCAAAGGGCATGGCCGTAAATTCATACAGGCCATCTGGAGTAATAAAAGCTGTTTTTTCACGGTCCCGCTCATCGACCTCAATTTGCCAGTAACCTGACTTGAGGTCCATCGAAGAAAAGTATTTAGCGCTACAAAGGCGATCCAGAGCGTCGTCGATCCGGGGGAGAGGATAGACATCCTTTTTGGTGATTTTGTTTAAGCGACGGTAGTCTACACAGAACCGCAATGTTCCGTCTTTCTTCTTCACAAGGACGACTGGCGCTGCCCAGGGACTCCGGGAAGGACGAATTACGTCGTCGCGGAGCATTTCCTTGACTTGGCGGCCAATAGCGTCGCGTTCAGCGGGAGACACTCGGTAGGGGGACTGTCGGAGAGGGTGCACGTTATCGTCCGTAATAATGCGATGCTTCGCTAGGTGAGTTCGTCCAACACACGATGATACCGAGAAGATGTCGCCGTAGCGCAGAAGAAGATCTTTATCTTGTTGTTGCTGCGTCGGGGAGAGTGCTGGATTGACGTCGAACGTGAAACCAGTGACTGGGCTCTGCTCTTGCGACAACGACATTGTGGAAATACTGGGTGTGCTGCTGACATGAGCGATGGCATCAACGTGAGCCACAACGGTTCCCACGTTCAGATGTTGGTGTACACCACCGAAATTGGTTATCAGCACTTCTGTTTCTCCGTCGACGAGATTAACGACTCCTCTGGCGACAGCAAGGCTCCTGGCAAAAAGCAAGATCTGGTTGCCTTCCGCGACGCCTTCGAAATTCCGCACAGTCTTGGCGCCGACAGAAACCATAATACTCGAACGAGGTGGGATGGTGACGTGGTCATCCAGGATGCAAAGTGCGGTCGGATGGTCTGGATCTCTGTGTATTGCGTTCTCTGTGGAGAAACACACGGCCTTTGACTGGAGGTCGATGACCGCTCCATTCTCGGTCAAGAAATCCATCCCGAGAATGACGTCACGTGAACAATGTTCGAGTATAACGAACGTTGCCAGGTAGGTTGCGCCTTGAACTGCTACTCTTGATGTGCAAGTCCCGGTCGGTGTAACTAAGTGACCCCCGGCTGTACGAATCTGTGGGCCCATCCACGGAGTGGTGACCTTTTTCAGAGTGGCGGCGAAATTTCCACTGAGGATAGAGTAATCCGCCCCTGTGTCGACGAGTGCAGTGACGGCTGTTCCGTCGAGGGAAATGCTCAGGTTTGCTGTCGTAGACGGCGTGTGAGCGGTACGGCGCGGTGTACGGTCAGAGCTGCGGTGCGGCGCGGGTTCATTTCGATACGTCAGGTGGCATTCCCGTCGAGCCGGCGTTTCACGGTGTTGGACGGCATTCGGTCGTGGCATCGGGTGGCCACCTAGTTGCGGCGTAGGAGGGTCTGTTACATTTCGTCGGTGAGCAACCTCCCCATCAAAGGTTGCTGCTTTTAGTTTTCCTGGCGGGGGCTTGGCGACCTTCCCCGAGGAAAGTCACCGTAAGACCGACGACGTGGGGATGGCGACCTGCGGGTCCCACCGGCAGATTCGGCCAGATAATCGTTGATTTCTCTGGGTCGCTGCCCAGGCTGCGGACGTGGTGCATCTGCAGGGAACCCCGGCAGGCACATCTGACGATACCTGCAGTTGCGGTACAGGTGGCCCGGCTCACCGCAGTGATAGCAGAGAGGACGGTAGTTGGGAGTGCGCCAGATGTCACTTTTACGGGGATACGATGTAGCAGGACGAGCAGGTGGTGGCGGCCGAAAAGAGGCCGGGGTTTCCTGAAGACGAGTCGGCGGCGGTTGTGCGCGGCGAGCAACAGCGGCGTATGTCATTTGCGGTGGGGCTGTGGACGGCTTAAAGGGAGCTGGTGTTGTAAGCGCCTGTTGCACCTCTTCCCGAATAACCTCGGATAGAGCAGTAACCGTTGGCGCAGGCGGCGTAGCCGGGAACAGCTTCTGGAGCTCCTCGCGAACGATAGCTCGTACGGTTTCGCGAAGCATGTGGGTGTTACTGATGTCCGTGGTTGCCGCAGTCATGGCCAAAGGTTGACGCTCGTATTGCCGCAACCGCATATCGAGTGTCTTTTCCATGGTGGTTGCCTCCGACAGAAACTCTGCGACCGTGCTCGGTGGATTGCGAACCAGTCCGGCAAAGATTTGCTCCTTGACACCTCGCATAAGGTACCGGAGTTTCTTCTGCTCTGTCATGTCCGGGTCAGCTCGACGAAATAACTTTGCCATCTCTTCGAAGTATACCAGTATGCTTTCATTTGGTAGCTGGGTTCGGGACTGAAGGAGCAGATCGGCCCGTTCTCTTCGAATCACCGTGGTGAAATCCTTCAGGAACTGGTCTTTAAATACGTTCCACGTCGTTATGGACAACTCCCGGTTCTCGAACCACGTACGAGCTGCGCCCTCCAGCGAAAAGAACACGTGTTGAAGCTTGGAGTCTTCCGCCCATCTGTTGTACCGGGCTACGCGTTCATATTTCTCCAGCCAGTCTTCCGGGTCTTCGCCTGGAGAACCTTGGAAGATCGGTGGCTCCCGAGGCTGCTGCAGCACAACAGAAGGTGAACTAATCGTCGTCTGCATGCCTATTTCGGGCTGGACGGTCGTCGACGATGGCGCTGAACGAACCGCTTGGGTTGAGCGAGACTCCAGAAGCCCAAACTCGGGTTGAAGGCCTTGGAGCCGGCGGCTGCCGTGGTGTACAGGCGTCACCTCGATGGCAGATGACCCTCGAGGACTTGAATCCCTGCTTGCTGAGGGAGTCCGAGGCATGGAATGCGTTACCCAGCACCTCCACCAGATGTCACGGGTGGTACAGCTCGGTTGGATACGTCAAAGTAGGTGACTGCAGCGGACGTCAGTAGCAGTCCCAAAAGCGGAGCATTCGCAGCCAGACACTTCGGCTTCTTTTTCTAAGGCCAGCTCGCGCGCGCATTCCGCGCTCTCGTGGTTCTAATAGAACGACGACGATGAATGGGCGGTGTCAATATGTTTTTGAACAAGGATCACCCAACTCCCGCCTCTATTTTTTTCATGTTCACGGTTTTCAATTTTAACTAAATGCTAGCGGTAAACACGTGCAATCTAAACAGTTATTTATGCAGACCACCCGGAGCTGAGAAGAGGGACGGGCGATTACTGTATGCGTGAGATGCCACAGACTGCACGGTCATTATTCACGGACCAGAGACAACGCTGAACACGCTGTTCAAAGCTTGTATTTCGCACAGGTCTGCAGCTTGAAGCGAGGCGGCTGCGAGGCTCGCCAAGTAATCTGTTAGGAGGCCGATTTGACGAGATCAGCTTTACTTCCGACCCTAGCCGGGCACAGGCCGGTGTCGTTGGCAGCAGTAAGGTTGACAAGTTACTCTTCATGCATGCCGACACATAGTACGCAAGCAGAGAAAAGGCAGGCTTTTAAAATTACCTTCACACCAAACAGCTTCAAAAGACGTCATTTCTTTGTGTTTCCTTGTATGATTCCGGCGCAAGAAATTGAAATGATCTGGAAAAAAAATAAACTCTCTTGTCTATTCCCGCGTAACTCTGAAGGAGAGAACTGAAGCCAGTGTGGTGTAAGGTATCTTTTCATGTCGCTATGGACGATTACGTGAAATGCAATAAACCACTGTGATTCAACTATTGTGCAAGGTCTGCATGGCGAAGCATTCTGCCTGCAAGATGCAGACTGTTCAGGTATCCTGAACGCACCAACAGCGACGTGGAACACCATCCACATTTATAGAGGGTCATGGGTGCTGCTGAGGCAGAGTATCTGCTCTGAAGGCTGGGCGTTTATGGGAGGACAAAACGAGAACGTGTGGCGACTCAGAAGATGACGTTTTTCGGCACGCTGCGCGCAAACACGCAGTGGTACAAAATGTTAAGTGCCATGCCAAAAAAAATTTGAGCACAACTAATCACACAATTACCGCTTCAAGAATAGAAACACAGTCGTTACTCCTGTGTGGCAGTATCAATCACAGTAAATGCAAGAATGGCAAGGGACAAGGGGAACCTGAGTGCCCTGGTCATCCGCAATGCCTCGTATATAACCTTCATTAATATTTTTCTGTCCATATCGTATAGAAACAGTTGCCTGTCGAGAGGCTGCCATGATGACAAATCTGCAGCACTGATATTTTAGTTGGTCTTGCCCTAACCGAGAATGAATCATATCACCATAGTTGGGCTAACGCGTTTTGAATTTATACTTCTCTCAGCGCATATACTTCCTATGTCTAAGGGAACTCTGTGGGAACACGTTCTTCAATCTTCCACCCCACTACCTGAGGAGTGCAAGCACTCGAACGCCTCACACAAACCATTTCTTCTTGGAGCCCTGATCTCCTACAAGATTGATTGCGTGGGTCCGCCAGGTGCGCTTCGTACGACACTTAGCATGCCATGCAGTTTTCTGCCACTTACCTTCTGAGTAAAGGGGACGACGGGAATATAGCATGGTTGCTATACACGATAGCTATCACCCTAGTATGCTCCTCATGTAATCTGCCTCCTCCCCACAAAGCTATCTATGAGTAACGCCAAGACTCAATAGGTTTCCGCGCCTTTTTATGCTCGCAACCAGCGTGAAGTTTCGGCTGCTATTCTCATGTCTACTAGCCTATTAATTCTACAAACGCTGCACATTCCAAAGCTGCCAAGTCTATAGTTTCAGAGGAATATTCGTGATTTATCCTTGCCAAAAACTAGGCACCAGCATTCAGTGAACATGAGTCAGGCAAGACTTAGCGCAGCTCACGATAATCAAGCGCAAGTATAATGCGCGTATAAAACATAATCGCCTGGTAAACGTTGATTATAGCTGCAATACGTTAGTCACCAGTACTTTTATAATCAGAAATAAACGGTTTTACACTGTGCATGGCTTTCCACAGACATAAAAAAAAATGAACCACTCATATCCAACTACTTTCTTCCTGTGTCCGTCTCACCGGTTAATCACAGTATTTTTAACGCTGTTATTTTGCAGAGTGAGCTCATCCTCGGGGCATTAAGACCGCAGTGGGAACAGCACGCATCACAAAGGATCCATGTGAGGGATGGTACTGCACAAAGATAAGGGGCCTTGTGAAGTCTTACCTCTGTGGTCTGTTTTTTCCAAGCCCTCAATTAAGCCAATAAATCGGAGCTCAACACATTGTCGCTATGAATAAGGAGCCAGCGTCTGACCACCTTACCAAACGGCACGATATGCGTGCGCCACATAGAGTGTTGTTAATATTATACTGCCCATCAAGTAAGCGCTAAAAATGTTACTATCAACCTGTACAAACGTGCTGGTGTACAGTTGATCGCAACGCAAATATATCCAAGTGAAACTCTTAACTTCTAATTTAATGGTGCCCTTCTTTTAAATTATGATCTCCGTTACGCTGAAAAGTGTGTTAATAAGTATTCTGGCATAAGTAAAAATACTGTGGATCTGCACATCGACGTCCCCAATAAAGTGCACGTCTAAAGCCTAATCTTTCGCCTGTCCTATGAGCCCAATTCACTGGCAGACGCCGAGTAAAGCAAACAACCTTCAGTGGGTCATCTCAATTCGATCATCTTGCATCAACATTGGGTAAATCGAAATGCCCGTAAAATAAGCGAATTCAGAGACGTGAGTTTACGCACGCAAACCACTGATTGGCGCTACAGGCATATAACTTACCGCAGGGATGCAAGTCTTCTATATGAATCTCAAGAAACTTCGTTAGGGACGTTAGCAAGTGCATGAACGTTATTCAAACTTTACTTGTTCCTACAGCGCGAAGAGATGTTAGCATAACAAAAGTCGAAATCAATAACTCAGCCATATATTGTACCAGTTGCTGCCGAGTACTACGTATATTTTTGCAGGGTGTATTGGCTATAATGTGCCAGGACATAATGCTCATATGATGCCAGCAGCGCTAATAAACGGCATAAACGCCAATATTTTGCAAAACTCACTGTAAAATTTCAGAAGTTGGAAAATCAAGCTCTATGCTTGTCTTCGTAATTTAACCTAATTTGATGTCGTGCGTATGATACAATGTAAACCGGCATTAAACGCCCTTCGAATGATGTCGATGATTACAGCTAGAAAATCATTGCTGCCGACGCTGAATTTCTCCCCATCTTTTTATACAGGTTTAAGGCTTCAAGGTAAATCAAGTGCCAAAATTTAACAAAAGGATATTTTCCAAACTGCTGCGATGAAATGGCCCTTTGTGATGAGAGGAAGACCGTTGAGAATAATTCGTCCGAAGATAAACATGTATAGTCAGCATGACATAATTTCATTTCAGCTTTGAATGGAATCAGAATCTGCAATTATTTATGATGTTCCTGTTTTTTTTTTGTTTGCTGCGGAAGAAATAAGAAATATAATGTTTTCGGCTAATAAAATGTTAATAAAGACTCCAAATTCTTCAAGAACGCCGGCTGAAGAGAGTTTGATGCTTTTGACCATGCCTTCAAAATTTTTTGGCCCGCCAGCAATGTTCTCGCGTGTAGAGTAAATGTTTGCAACAACAGTAATATAAAACGCGTTTCTCCAGACAAACAGGAAGCACTCATAGCTGCCGCACAGCCGATGCGTCAAAGTAATCGAAAACACATTCTACTTCGGCTGCCGCAGCTCTACGATATAGTACTGCTGTCGAAAGTCCGCCTTACAAATTTCTTCATTGTAGCGGCCGTTGTGAGTAAACAACGCTGCCCTAATATATCCAGACCTAGAGTAGTCACGATGTCTGCAGATGCAGCCACACACGTTGGTTACCCCTCAAGATTTGCTTGCGTCGCTTGCCTCCGCTACACTATACGGTGGAGGACTGGAAAGGATGCTTTCCCCAGCTGTGGCCCATGAATGTTTCAGCTGCTGGCCCGGATTGCCGGAACAAAGATGTCCGTTTGCACTTAAACGGAGCTCAATCTCAACAATCGTTGTGTACTTCTTGCTGCTCTCTTTATCTAGTCTTGCCACGGCTAACATGACCGCCACCATTCTACTTTGCTACCAACACGCCTGATATGTGCAGCATTCTCGCATCTGATTGCATTTACATCAACCAGACGTGAAAAAAGGACCCAATTGTGAAGGCTCTGCTATCGAGCAGCTATGTACAATAGCTGCGTCATCAGTGACCAGTGGTCGCAAAAATTAAAAAAAAAAATTCGTGAGAACTACGGAATCCAGGGCAACTTGAAGACTGTCGAATTCTAAAAGCCGCGAACGTTCATTCGCCAAAGTATAATGCGTGGAGTAATTTCATTTTTTTTAGCTTATCTCAGCAGCAGGAGGTACATATTTACCGAATAAAATTCCACTTTCATTGCACCTCCACATCCCCCCCGCGAAGCGAAGGATGCGAGAAGGAAGCGAAAACAAGCTTTGTGGTGTGATCATTTGTAAAGCTCTTTTGAACGTGCATGTCGGGCGTGTTCGCTTCTCTGTGCCCGCCGTTAGAGCCAGCACAGGTACATAAGGCAAGGTCTCTCTTATTTTCGTGCTGCATGCTTAAGCTTACACCAAGGTGTGTATTTGGAGCAGTATGAGCGAAAGCATTGCAAGATCGAATAAAGTTGCCAGCTCATGCGGCCTGCGTTCTCTGAAGTCTTCCGTGATTCGTACTTAACTGACCATGACAGCGCCCTCCATCACTCATCCCTGGATCAAAAAAGGCTAGCAGCACAGTCGGTTGCGTCTAAGATCGCAGACCCTTTTAATATTTCGAGAAAAAAGTTTCCAACTCACACTAATATTCTGGCGATGATAAGACCATGCGCATTTTGACCGTGCTTGCACATTAATCCCCATCTACAGTTCGTACTGCAGAATCTTAAGCACGTGGAGAACCCATTTATCAATCAACAAATCTCCAGCACTCAAACAACAACCATTCCGACATGCAATAAAAATTCCGACTAATCGTCGTGAATCTGGACTCTCTTTAGAATGCTATACATTAAAGAAAATTCTATTCCAGTACGATGACGTCTGATAAACAGTTGCACATATATGACTATAATCATGAAAGCAAATATTTCCATTCGGCAATATTTCTTTAACCTGCCTTTTGAACGCCTGCTTCCTTGATGCAGTCAGCTTTCGACAACGCACTCCCCGATTTCATAACATTAATAGATTGGGCTCTGTTGAGATGTAAGCTGAAGGGATCCTCGAAACAACGGGTGCATACAAAAAATCCTCCATCGATAACACACACCAGTAAGTGGTTGTTTTTGGAGGCCAAATGAATATTGCATATATGCGAATAATAATCCATGAAGATGTATTTTCGCTGTCGACATTAGAGCATAGCTGTATATAAGTTATCTGTAAACTCTTGTTTTGAGTATATCAATCTTTCTAGGATTTCTGGAAAATAGGTGCTTTTCCCTGCTCTTCTTTTTGGATCCAAATTTTCCTGAAAGTTTCCAGCTCTAATTGTCGCCAATTTATAGCCTTCCAGCACATCTGGAAAACATCAGGGATTAACAGGAACCGAGAAACCGCACAGTGAACAATTCAAGCCCCAATATTCGAATGACAGCGTTCTAGTCCGGAGAAAACTAATCTCTTCAGTTATTGATTCTCGCTTTGAATGTATTTTTGGACACGGATTTCGTATCGTTGAAGCATCGTTCTCTATTCCTTTCATGCCTGATTCCTTTTGTTTATGTTTCATTCGACCTATATTTGTACAAATTTAGTACAAAAATTAACTTATCTTAATGATAATTCCGAGCGCAGCTGCCTGTGCCCAACCACTAATACCCTCAGCCATGCATGGTATGTATCTGTGTAAGCAAGAACCATTTTTTTCTTATTCTTATTGTATTAGCTGTTAAGTCCGGGAGTCGTGGCTCTGAGACACCGTTGGCGTAACTCGAGGCGCAAGCGAGCAGCACTTAAGTTCCTCAATGAATCAAAAGTAACGAAAAAAATGAACTTCCCCGGCTTCCCTCCCCACCAAGCACGCCGTCGGATAAAAGAGCCTCCTATTGGCCGAAGCACCGTTGTCACGTGTTAGCGCGCGCTTTTTGGCTGTGCAGCGGACGCCGGAGGCATTGTCGGGGGTAGAAATCGCGCTTCGCTTTCTTTTTGTGAGACAGAGTTTTGGCGTGAAGGGTTTCTTGAGATTTGACGGTACCTACGCGCTGCGGTGACGCCGAGCTTCTATTGCGCTTACGGGGGGAACAGCCGGGGAGGCAGTCGAAAAATGTTTCTCGTCATTCCGTCCGGAAAAAGCAATGCGGCTGGCCGAAAGGTTTGGCTTCATAAGATCGACCAAGAAAACATTGACAATGTGCGTATCCGCGTATTTACTATGTGAGGGGCCGTTTGTGAGGTGCACAAAAGATCCTCGGAGGATTTGTGAACGCGGTGCGTCGACAGTGGTGCATTCGACAGCGGAGCGCTCCGCGTGCCAGCCCAGCGTTGCGAGTGTGCTCGTGCGAGGCGACGGCGACAAAGAGCGTGGCGAGCACCAGGAGCGGAGAGCTGACGGGCCAGAAAACCGAGGTGTAAAGGGAGACAGCGCAGCGGAGATTGGATCATTCGAGCGTGGGGGTGGAAGCTGTCGGACGTTGGGTCCGTGCCGCCGTGACCTCCTTTGGATCACCGACGCAAGCCAACTGCGTTCTCTGCAAGCGTGAAGGTGGCAGCCGATGGACTGAGGGTCCGTGCTGCCGTAAGGCACTCTTGGATAGCCTGCTGTAAGCCTCCGGCGTTTCGTAACGCCGTCGGCGGGACCTAGATACGCTTGTTCTTTCTGCTGACGGGAGACCACCGGCGTCTCCTTGTGTTCCTCTCCGCTCCTACTACCACTTGGCTCCCTTCCGCCGCTTTCTTCGACGCAACGCCACTACATCCACCCGCGTCCGCCCTGTCTGCAAGGCATCCCCGCTTCACCTGGGACGCTCAGTACCTGGTGAACACTTCCCTTTGTTTCTGCAGTGTTTTACGCGTGTTGAGAGCGTGTTCCTTGCTTTCGTTTCTTGTTGGCTCTTGTCCTTTGAATTATAAATACTGCTTCGTTTTGTTTTGTTTGATCTCTTTGTTCTCTTCTGATCTTCGAGCCTGCACGCGACAGCGTTCCCCTTCGGAAAGTCGGGACGCGCTACGAATTTGCGACACCGTACTTCAGTTGTTGCGTTTTTAAGGCGAAAGATTTACTGGCCGCGAACTTGCGATTTCGCCGTGGCCGCACCAAGGGTGTGACATTCCCGTAGAGCCAATGGGGACGATTTTGAAATGCGACGGTGGCGGTGCCTGGGAGTTGGCGGTAAAAACATAAATTGCTCAAAACTTTGCTCGCTATGCTTGCGCCGGTCGCTGTCGTCTGCTGCCACTGCGCTGCAGCGTTGCCCGCGGCGGCACTGGCGGCGCAGACGCGTTGTGTCATTGACTCCAGCCGCGTTTGCTGCCAGATACCAGGATCGCTGCAATCGTTCCGACCGTGGCGACACTTATGGCGCGGACGCGCAACTTGCAACATGCCACAGCACTGGCCGCACTCCGAGGAGGCACATAATGTCACGACGCGCACCTAGCCGCGCCTTCCCTCAAAAACCAACTTTCATGTTTCAGCTTTCTCTTTCTTCTTTCTCTCCCTCCTTTATCCCTTCCCTTACTGCGCAGTTTGGGTGTCCACCGGGATATGTGACACGGTTACTGTGCCATTTCCTTTCCTCAAATACCAAACAAAACAAGTGAGCCGACGGCGTTCACAGAGTTCATTAGCGTTGACAACTTTGCAAAGGCCGTTCATTTTCACGAAAGGAAAGGCGCACAACCGGCTCCGTCTGTCAGTGGACCTCAATCTCGCTTATATGTGCACGGCGTTGGTGTCTAACTGCAAAAGCGTGCTTTTATTGCGTTCCGCACACTGGATAGGCAGCGCGCCCTCCCTGCCACCCTGGGAGGTGGCATGCAGTTAATGGTTGATCGCGAGAGATTGATCACCAAATGAACGTTGCAGCGCCGCATGTCAGCCACAGCGCTGTCAGCGCTAATGCATTCAGGCCACATCTCTCTCACCACCGCCACGTGTATCAAAGCAAGAATGAGGCGTCCGCATATCCAGGGAGCCAGTTAGGCACCCTTCCTTTACTCAAAGCCGTCGCCGTCTAGAACATTGTCAACGCCAATGAACACAGTGAACGCTGACATCTTTCGCTTGGTTTATCCTGCATTAGCTGAGTTAATCCACATTAATTTTTTTTCGAAGTATTTAGTGTGAAGCGCGAGCGACTGCCGTCTTAATGCCGTTTTGCACGGTCCTAGATGGATTCGTTCGCTCGCGGGCTACGAAAGCCGTGCTTCTCATTGTCTTAGCCCCGCCGTTCATGGTGTGTGCTATGCTAGGCTCTGCGGGTGTAGCTTCGATGTCGCGGGCATTACGTGGCGTATTCGTTTGGTTGTAGTCGGACTCGTTCGCGGGCTCGACTCAAAGCTTGCGCTTCACGTTGTTTAAGCTCTTCCGTTTACGCTGCTCGTGGTGCAGGTCCAGCTGTCGTGCTGCGTGCACCGCTGGACGTATTTGTTTTGTTGCAGTTGGATTCCTCCGCTCACGAACTCGATATTAAAAGGCGGTTCTCATTGTTTGATCGACGCTGTTCATGCTGTACGTGGTGCAGGTCTGGCTTTCATGTTGCGCGCATTGCTGGCCGTATTTGTTCTGGTAGGGTTCATGCCAAAATCGGTCGTTAACTGTGCCTAGACACAGTACCGGCAGCATTCGCTTGAGTACTTCATACCTGCGTGGATAATACTTCAGAATGCAAGCGAGGACCTCTGTTAAATGTAGTTGCATGCATTTTCTCCTTGTATTTTCAATTTTCGCGTCATACAACTTCCTAAATAAGCAACCTTTTGTTTCAAACAGTGCAAGGTAATTCGAGTTTTGGTTTTTCAGCGCTTGAATCTTTTTTTACGCTGCTTTGACCGAAAGCGATTAACTAACGTTATGCTGGAAATTACAGGAGGGAAGACGATGTCCTCTTGTCAGGCATTATTCCAGATGCTGACTCACGATGACAATGACTTATACAAACATTGTAGTGAGTCATGCAGAGCTGTAGCTACGCGCGAAGTAGGGGCTACAAGCCTGTTTTGATTACTGCTGCTCAACCAAAAGAATTATTCCTGCATCAAAATTCCTCTGCCCAACTGTATTAAAATGCGCAACTAGGGCACCGTATTCACCTATTTGCAAACAAACAATAAGGGACTTTAATCAGTCGTATTCTTTAACGTTATCCTTCGAGGCGTCCGAGGTATGGTAACTCCTAAATAACTGCTAAACTTTCCTGCACTACAATAAAAAAAATAATAATGAGTACGCGCCTACTCAAAGCCGACTGCATGAGCGAACGCGTCTTCGAGAGAATATATTATGGCAGCATTACACCGCCATCAGTTCAAATAAAGCCTAGGCCGCATGTATAGATGTATGCCAGTCCACTTCCTCTTGACAGAGTTATATTTTGATTAAGATTGGGTAAAAGACGCCGGTCGAAAAACAACGCTTCAAGGATGTTCACTGCTGTGCCGCAAGCTCGATCGCGCATGCCACTTCCACCCTCTGCACCGCATTCAAAGCGATCGCAGCACGAAAAGTTCTGATAAAGCAGTGCAACATGGGTCGCGGCAGTACAGTTGTTTGGGTAACAATAATTTTGTATCTCCCATGCCGTGATCTCACAGCGGCTGACTCGAAGACAGAAAATGCCGCAAAAAATTGATTGAGGCGCGTGATCCACTGCGCGCTTAAGCGCCAGCGTTGGGAATCAAGGGGCTGCAAACTCGGCTGCGCGCGCCACCTCCACCGCGTGCACCACAATCAAAGCGACCGCAATACAAAAAAAATTCGGAGGACGCTTAAGCTTCGCCTTTAAAAGCAGGACACGACAGCGTTTTGCAGCATTGCCAAGGAATCCACGGAACGCCATCGTCCTTCGGTGCGACCCCTTGCCCGGACAATTTAAGGAAAGAAAACATATCTTGGTGGACACCCGAACCGCACCGTAGGGCAAGGAAAATTGGTTGGTTGGTAACAACTTTATTTAAGGCCTTGCAGAGCTTTCGCCGACGGGGCCTTAGGTCTCCCACGTGGGGGCTTCGAGGTGTTGCCTCGCCGTCGCCTCGCGGGCCTGCTGGACTACCCAGAGTTGGTCACCGAGGCTCGGTCTGCGCAAGGCAGCGGCCCACCGCGGCGGGAGAGTTCCGGAGTTTTCCCCGTGCGGGTTTTTTTACAGTCCTAGAGCATGTGGGTTAAAGTGGCGATATCCGTGTGGCAGACCTTACATATATTTTTTGGGTATGTGCCGGGGTAGAGCCTGTGGCATCGTTCCGGGCCATCCCGTGCGCCCTGTCCAGCTTGTCGCTGGGCGGAGGGAAGGCTCGGCGGGCGAGGCAGAGGACCTTGGTAATTTCGTTGTAGCTGGTCAAGCAGTCTTTCGTGTTGTCCCATGGACGACGGTCGCCTGCGCAGTTCGCGAGCTCGCGCGCCTTGGCGTGTGCCGTCTCGTTTTGGTTACGATATGTCTTCGATACTTCTCCCATGTGCGCCGGGAACCACTGAATTCTGGTTTGAAAATCTACCTCCCGCTGGACTTTTCGATTGCTCAGGACTCCGGCCGCGCGCTCTGTGAGATCCATCCTTTGGCGAATTGTCGGACCGTTTGTCGCGAGTCACAAAGAACCGTGCACGTGCACCAGTGGTGCAAGGAAAATGAAAACAAAATTTTTTTAAGGAAAGGAAAGGACGCCTGTCTCACATATCTCGGAGGACACCCGAACCGGGCCGTAAGGGAAGGAAATTGAGATGAAAATTGGTTTTAAAGAAAGGAAATGATGTCTGTCTCACAATTCTCGCTGGACACCCGTACCGCGCCGTGAGGGAAGGGATTTTCCTACCCTTACCGCGCGATTCAGGTGTCCAGCGAGATGCGCTGTTTTTCGCTCACGGGCAAAGACGCCGACAAAATCGGCTTTTCTGCGACACGAGCTCGTTAACGCTGTCGCGTTAAAGACTCGATAAAACAGTAAAGCGTTACTCGGGGAAGTTTTTTGAGTAACCAATTTTTTATCTCCCGTGCCATGATCTTCATTCGACCGCAGCCAAGGCAGGAAACGCACGCGTGGTCTACTTGCGTTTGGGAGCGTTGGGAGCGTCTGCTAGCTTCCCCCTGCCTAAGTGCCGCCATCGTCGGCGCTCGGGAAGAGCCGAGAGCAGGAGCGACGGCACAGCGCCGGCATAGAAGGAGGAAGGAGATGTTACTCTAGCAGCACAGGGCAGTAGCGCCATCTGTGCGCATAGGTCATAACCGATGTTTGCGCTCCTGCCACTCTGCGGCGTGGGTGAACAACGCATTCGCCAATGCTGACAACTTTTGTAGAATTTCATGCTTCAGAGGTGTTGAGTCAAGCGATCAGTTTTTGTTTTCCAAAAAACTTTTTCTAGGACAAAATTGTTTTCACTTGCTTTCACATTTCAAATCCTAAGCGATTATATTATTTGTTGTTGAGTACTAAATGCGGTTAACTGGCTCTGAGTGGTGATGCGCTTCTTTCATAAGTAATCAAGCGCTCTACGACTCAGCATCGGAAAAGTGAAGCCCATGCATGTTAAAGAGTATGGGTGAAATCACTGACCCTTGCGGCGTTCCCTTATTAGATGTTTGAAAGCTCTTGGACCTGATTTCCCCTAGCCCTATTGTAGCCGTTCTATTTGTGAGGAAAGCTCTTACGTATCCGTAGATTCTTTTCCCGCAGTTCAAATCATCCAGGCCTGTTAGTATGGCTTCGTGGCTAACGTTATCAAAAGCTCCCTTTATGTCTAGGGCCATGATTATGCGTTCGCCGCATCTGGGTACGTTGGTTAATATTTCGTCCTTGATCTGCAGCAGGACGTCTTGCGTGGGCAGTTTTGCCCTAAATCCGAACATGCTATGGGGGTATAGCTCGTTTTCCTCCATGTAATCTTGCACCCGCCTGGTTATAATTCTTTCGTATAATTTCCCCAAGCACGAGGTTAAAGATATCGGCCTGAGGTTTTCTATCTGCAGTGGTTTACCTGGTTTGGGAATCATTTCAGCGTGCTTCCACTCTTTTGGAACAGTCTCTGATTCCCATAGCTTATTAAAGTATTCGGTCAGCTCTTCAATCATTCCGTCGCTTAGGTTACGGATTAGTGCGTTTGTAATTTTCTCCGCCCCTGCGGCTGTATTTCTTGTTGCTGCGTAGACTTCTTCCCTAGTTATGGGTTTATCTAATTTTTGGTTTTCCTGTCCTCGGTAGTGTTCGGTGTACGCTGCTGGGTCGCTTTTGCCGAAGCGTTTTTGCCTAACTTTTTCTATTTATTCCGAACCTGGACCTTGAAATTGATGGACCAGTCTGTGGATCGCCTTATTGTTTTCGTTTTTGGTGTTAGTTGGATCGAGGAGGGCTCTGAGTATGTGCCAGGTTCTCGCTGTACTTAGAGTGCCGTATAGCGAGTTGCTGAATTGCTGCCAATTCGTTCTCGCTAGTTGTTCCGCGTAGTCATCTGCCCTCTTGTTTACTTCCGCATTTTGAAGGTTTAGCTTCCTATTGTATCTTTGCTTTTTCCACCGTTTGGTGAGCCCCTTGCGTGCTTCCCATAGCCTAAGGAGCTTAAGGTCCACCTGGGTGTCTGCTCTGTCCTGTCTATCTCCCTGGTGTAGCTCCGTTGTTTGTCTTTGAGCATGTTCCCCCATGCCTCAATCGAGTCTATTTCCTCGGTTGGGTTTTCTTTGCATGCCTATCTGAGCGCATCCCAATCCGTAATTTTGGCAGTGCTGATTCTCCGCCTGAATCTGCTGGCTGTAATCTGCGTGCTGACAATATAGTGGTCGCTGCCTAGGTTTTCATTAAGGTTTTCCCACGACTTTTGTCCCGTTCTTTTGATGTACGTCAGGTCTGGACAGGTGTCCCTGCACACGCTGTTCCTGGTCCTAGTGGGGGTACATGGGTCCGTTATCAGTTGGCACCCCATGGCTTCCGCCGCTTCTTTTATATTCTTTTCTTTTTTGTCTTCTCTGCGTAGCCCCAACTTGTGTCTCTGGCGTTAAATTCTCCCACTATTACCAATTTGTTTCCTTTGGCTAGGCTGCTTATGCCGTAGAACAGTTCATGGAATTTCGTGTCCTTCTGCTGTTTAGGGGAGTTATAGATGTTTACTACGAAGGTGCTGCTGCACTGCTTTTTCTTTTTTGGAACTATCTCTGTAATTACGAGTTCTATTTCCGTGTCTGCTATTCTGTTGTGCATGATTGCGACTAAGATCTCACGTATGAGCGTTGCGGTTTTGGCGCTTTCCGGGTACATTTATGTCGTGTATCCTTGTAGCGTTGGCGTCATATTCGTTTCTTGTAACGCTATTAAATCGGATCGGGTTAGTTGTTTGTTTATGAATTGCTGTAATAGTTCTCTCTTTTTCTTATATCCTCTGTAGTACCACTGCCATATTTCTAGCTTTTCGGTGTTTTGACAGCCTTTAATTGTACTAGCCATGATTAATTTTCTAGATCGGAATCCTGCGGTGGGCGTCGGGCATTAAATTTGTCCTTTACGCCTTCCGTTATTCTTTGTTTGCGCTGGCTGCGTATTTCAGCATCTATCATTCCCATGCGCTGTTCTATAGCTTGGAATTTTTGTTGCATGTTTTCTAGAATTTTGGTTATACCTGCTAGGACCCCTGCCTTACCTGTTTCGATTTGTGGTTGCGTCTCTGGAGAGGGAGTGCGTGCCCTCTGGTTCCTAACTTGACGCGCAAACTCGTCGAATTTCCTATTCTGTTCTTCTATTAGCTTGTAACAGCCGCTTAGTTGCTGTTTAAGCTGTTTGACTTCTTCTAACTGTTTCTCTCTTTTGCTAGGGCTGCTCTTATGTTCATTGTTTTTGTCTCCCGAGTGCAGAAATAGTGATTTGGGAGGGCCTGCCTTCCAGCTCACCTTAATGCCTCCGCCCTGGCGGGGTTGTCCCCTCTTTTTCTGGTGCTGCTGCTGATGCTGCTGCTGGCTGCACTTGATGACCTGGGCCAGCGGCGGGAAGGAACTGCTCCGGGACCTGCTCCGGGACCGGCTCTCGGACTGGTTCCGTGGGCCTCGGTTCTGGCTCCGAGATCTGCTCCTGGACCCGCTCGAGTCCCGATCCGAGCTGAACCACCGCGGCCGGTGCTGGCGTTCCTGTTGGTCCCTCCTGCTGCCGTGGTTGTCTCTGTATGCGGGGCCTCGTAGTTCCGTTGGCCGCTTGAGTCGTTCTCGACACTCCCTCGCTCCGGTGACGTGCTCGCCGCCGCAGTTGAGGCACTTCGGTTGGCAGGTGTGGCCCTCCGCTGGGTTCTGCGCGCCGCACTGTCGGCAGGTCCGGATATTCGGCGTCGGGCAGACGTCCGACCGATGTACCTGCTGATGGCATACATGGCACACTTGCCGCATTGGGCGGTACGGGTAGCAAAAGTGCTCGCCGCTTTCGAATATAACTTGTCAAGGGATGTATGGTCCATCGAAGGTGATTAACGCCGTCTTTGCTTTTCCCAACATCCTGGCCCCGACGATCGTTACGCCTTGGGACCGCAGCCACAGGTTTTCCTTGAGGTAGCTTACCGGCGTTCCGGCCGGGAGCCCGTGGATAATTCCTCTTTTAAATTCTTTTGGGACTGCAGCGTAGGCGTTCACTTCGTAGTCCTGACCGTCCCTGTGAAGGGCGGTGATGTTCCGAATTAGTTTTGCGACGTCTTCGTTTGGTGTGCTCGTGATGATAATATTTGAGCCCGGGCGAAGTCTCAAGATGAAGTCTTTGGTTTTGCACTTGCCGTTGCAGGCCCGTATAATGGCGCGTGCTACCTCATATCCGGTTAGGTTCTTCACCGATAGCCCGTCTTTGGGTCTAATTATAATCTTGACGTCTCCTTTCGGGAGCGGTGGGGCTCTACTCCTCGTCTGCCGCGTCTCCTCTCCGTCCCTTTTATATTTCCCGCTCGCTGCCGACGCGTTTGACGTCATCCCGACTGCAGCGCCGCCTGTGCCGCCGGCTGTGCCTGTTGCATTAGCCGCCGGTGCCATCTTGGCATTTTTTTGTCCCTGCCGGTGTGCATATCTGTCCAGGATGGCGGCGTTCCGCTCGCCGCGTTTCTGGGCCTGTTTCTGTCGACATGACCGAATCGTGGTCCAGTCCTGTTCGAAATTATCACTTCCCGCAGCGTTTACAAAGGGTGGTTGCATACTGCTTGCTTTCGCTCCGGCCACGTGGCAGCTTCCAAAATCGCGATAAAAACCCAAAAATCGGGCCTACCGGTTTGAAAGTGCTATCCTCCTGGTCTCGCTGTAGAAGGTACCCGGTCCAACCGAAAGTATGGCCCGATGAGCGTTTGCGGTCTGGGTGGGTTGAAATCTACGGAGCCCATGCAGAGCACGTCCGCACCCTCCACAGTGGCCCGTGGAATCCTGGGGCGTCGAGTTGTTAATCGTCCAAGGTAGCACTCGCGCAGCGTTCGGTCACTGCGTGTAACTACATGGTTGATAACAGCTAAAATTGTTTTCATCATCTTGCCGGCAATTGCAAGGAGTTACCAAGAATATGTACAGGGAAGTGGTTATTGATGTATTATTTTGTCTTCATTGTTTAGGTTTACAAAGCTGGCGTACGAGCTAGAACAAAATAATTCAGAACTGTAGAAAACCAAAATATTCTGAGGTGAGCAATTTACGAGATCACGGCAATCCCAAACAGAATACATTTCACGGCTTTTATGCTTCGTATTTCTTGCGTAAGGTGGAAATGAACCTTACCAAGTCATTGTACCTTGGTCGAATCACGCCCAAAACGCAACATGACACTTAGATACGAGGATATTATGCTTCTAATCTATTACTCTGTGCCTGAAACATTACTTTTAAAGAAGCAATGCGTAATACACGTAAGAGAGAGAATAAAATCACCGTTAAAGCAATAACGTATATTTAAAAATCCAAAGCTTTGGCAGCGATCAATGAGAATAAGTGCTTTTGAAAAACAAGGCTTCGAAACTAAAAATTTATTTCTAACCCCCAAAATAAAAAAAGCAACTCAACTGTACATGTTTACAAAAAAAATCAAGGCTTGATGTTTTCGAACCCGCGCCGTGGTGGCTCAGTGCTCTCGTCTACTGCTCTCGTCTACTTCAGGTTCATGGCTTCCGGTTCGTTCGTGGATTTCATGGAATTTTCTAGAAAAGCTATTGCTTATTACAAATTCAGTAGTAAGAACTATCCAGCCACAGACAAACAGCTCAGCAGAAAAGAGGAAGTCGCGTGGAAGGAATTGCAAACCGGGCTTTTCCCAAATCCTCGGCTGCACAGTAAATAGCATCCGCAAGTCATTAATTCTAGATGTACGCACTGCAACAGCATTGAAGATCATCTAGTTCACATCGTCTGTATCTGCCGTTCCTAAACAACCCGAATAGAAATGTACAATCCAGGGAGACCTTATTGCTCAACCACGAAGAAGAAGAACAACGCAATATCATCGGTCTCACCCTGACCGCTGCCGACTCCCAAGGAATTCCGATCGACGGTTATGGGAACACATAAAGCTTTAGGCTAAAGTCTTTTCCCCCGTAGCTTTTGACGGGTGCGAATTAAATTTATTTCCTCACCCCGTCTTCTATCTCTTCCCACATGGCGCGGTTCGGGTGTCCAGCGAGTTATGTGAGACAGTTACGGCGTCATTTCCTTTCCTCAAAACCAGTTTTCAAATGCGCCGCCAAACAGCACAGCAGCAGAACTGACGAAAATTTTTATGGCTTGCATTTTACTTTGTCACGGTGTCGTCAGGGTTCTCATAAAGCGCAGGTAAACAGCATTTACTCGCGAGCTGACTCACGCAATCCTGCGCTACAGTCCGGCGAGTCAGCGATAGACAACTGCGTACCATCAAGACACAAACGGCCTCACAGAACGCCATTATAAGGCGATTGCCCAAATGCTTGCCGTGTACGCCGACTCGGAGCAGAGAACCTGGGACGCCATTCCGCACAACATGGTGTTCCTCTACTACTCAGAAGACTAGGAGACCCCCGATGACGCCGTTTAGGTTTTTCCACCGGAGTGAGTCCACGACCACGCCCGATGCCATGCTGCCAATCGTCACCGACGAAGACAACCTCGACGTCACCGCCTTTCGTCAGTGCGCAAGAGAAGTCAGAGACAGTTGGGATAGAGTCGCATGACCAAACAGCAGCGCACCGACGGGACAATCAATACTAGCCGGGTGACCGTGTATGGGTGCGGGCACCCATCGAGCACGGTGGACTGAAGGAAAAGGTTCAGCGCCCTTATTTCCGCCCCCCACAAGTTCATCCTTCGAATAGGAGAAGTCGACTACGAAGGCGTTGTTGTTGGTCCCAAAGCATATCAGCTGTGCCACGCATGCTCAGGTGTTGCACATGTTGTGAGCCTTACAGCGTTTTTATGCACGCTGACGGACGTTTCAGCCCTGAATTTTCATTGTTTATTTTGTCATTCTGACTAATTATTTTACCGACCTTCATACGGTGGTGGGTGGGGTGGGGGGGATGCTGCGACTGTTTGTAACGTTTACTGTTGGCGCTTGTAGCCAACCGCACTTTCTGGCACGAGATGCGACCGGATTAAATATCGAATGATCTCAGCTGATTCTTAATTGTTCTAATTGTATGTATGTCTATTGTTTGAGTGCGGTATTGTTCTTTGTTTTGTTTAATTTGAGCACGGCGATTTTGTTCTCCGAGCACACTTGCTGACATCGCCGCCGTAAAGTTTCTCAGTTCTTTGTGGGCGCAGGTCACCCGAATAAAGAGTTTATGCATTCAAAACGCATTCGGTGCCTTCCTCACTACCGGACAACCCGCACCTGGACGTGATACTTTTGTTCTGCCGTTGAATGAATCTTTTGTCAGCTTAAGGCCAATTTTTCAACCAATAATCTACGGTCATCAATTTAAATCGTATTTCTTCAAATTAACACTCGAAGATGCACGGCAGTATGTACACTTAGCTTCCTTTCTCGTTTGGTTCATATCAAAGGGCGTTTTACCATTTCCAAGTTTGTCCCAACAGTGACATTTGCTCATTTTGAAAACTAATCTAGTTTATTAGGAAATATGGAAAACACTGAAATGACACTCAGTAGAAAGAACGCTCTCTTGAGTACACCTGCGAGAAACTCTAGGCTGCACCCACTGCCTTCGTTCCCTTGGCTTTTTAGCGCTCTTGCTCTTTCCTCGCTGCCTCAGCCATGATTTTTTGGCGTTGCTCATCCGTGCAGTTGGGTATGTCGTACTCCGAGCAGCAATATGGGAAAAATTTTTCGCTGGGATACTTCTCACGGTCCGCACATTCAGGTCTACCTTGACTACGGCACCTATATGTGGGAAAATAAAAGAAAGATAAATATCTATACTTCATTTAAAGGTAATTACACAAATCAGAACAATAATTGCAGTATTGTTAAAGCTGACACAAATGCTAAATAATAGGTATCATTTCAAAGGAAAACGTGTATTGGCGACCGACACGACACTGAATTGAGCGTGGTGATTCTATTTGGTGTTTTTCTGCTAGCTTTCATTATATATTTGGTTAAAAATCGTCCGCATAAAGCTCTATGATGGTCTTGTTCGGAAAAGTTAACCATGCCCCGTACAGTTGTCCCTAAACGGGGGTTTAGTCCAGGACTGTAGTCTTTCAATGCTAAATCGGATTGGAAGGAAGAGCTGAACGAGGGCCCAGCCCAGCCCATTTCTGGACGAGCTCTGGAGCAGCGAAAGTGTCAATCTAGTTTTTTTTTTATTTTCGTGCAGACGCATAGCATGAAAGCAAGTGCAGGTGGACGCGAAGAAATACCTTGACACAAAGGGGCCCTAAATAGCACGATGTAATGTACCTTGTAAAGGCCAGTGCTTCAAATGTTAAATAAATAAAAAAGTGTGGATTTCGTTGCTCATCGAGGGAACGCCTGGCAAAGCGAGTGAAAGCGCACAGACTAGCGCAACCATCCTTCTTAAGACAACTCCACATCCCTTGCTATTACGGAATCGTCGTTGCCGGAAAGTCAAAGTGATACCACCGACTCTCGACGCTTGCGAGGGGGGTTTGTAGTAATGAAAGACCGAAACTTGTCGTGTGCCTTTGGCAGTTGGATTCTTCGAGAATAGTGCACAATAAGATACACCACGCGCATGTGAGATCCGCTGATTTGTGCTTTTATTCCTATTTTGTGCCCTTTCTTTGCAATTCTTGTAGGCTACTTGTTTCATTTTTAATATCTTGCTTGTATGGCGTAACAATGTACTCTGCCCCTGCTAGTTCACGATACTGATCTGAAGTGTTCAGAATTGATTACGTTTTTGTGCTGCGACGCTTAAAAATGAGCGAAGAAACTTCATGATCATGGTATAAACTCACTGCTGTTAGTCTGCACTCAGGAATAAAGAGGAATAATTTTCTCTCATATGCGTTTCGACTCGGATAGGAGATCGTAGTTGAAGAGTTGAGACACCTATTGGTAGTATCAGCGGGAAGTGTGCGCGCCGCAGGAAATGTCCTATTAGCTCGAGTTAGCTCGAGAGTTAACTTTAAAGTGGCGGGATGAACACGCATCAGCATGTACCGAGTAAACCAAAAAAGAAGATCTTGCAGCTTTTCATAGAGCCTCATTTAGAACTCAATTTCACATCGTTGTTAGACGCCATACTGCACCACCCAGTTGTATCTTTCCTGCACCCTCAGAATATCAGCTCTACTAAAGTGTCCATGCACCTAAGTAAAATCCGTTCATGAGTAAGCTTCACATATATCCTAAAGTTCTGCAGCGAGAATTGCATCTTTCCAAAAAATTGTTTTGTAGAAGCTAAGGCTTGGGGCTCCGATAGTAAATGTGCGTTAGTAGGATGTTTGTGAATCACGGCAACTACCGATGCGTGTTCCTGAATGTTCACAGAAGATAAATTTTTGCACATACATTTTCTTTTTCAAATCGGCCGGAAGGCACCTCTTTATACATGGGTCGCCATTGGCAAATGACTCAAGGCCGGTAAATCAATGTTGCTTGACATTCTGGAATGCCTTTTTGGTTACCACCGGCGTTTATAGAATCTAAGCTAATCCCTCCGATACAACCGCTTATCCATTTCATTTCACTCTAACCTTTGCCCCAACTATATCACAACAACAAAATCAGAGTTTTTAATGTCGCTTCTGACTTGGAGTCATATTTAATGTCGTAGGTTGATTCAGCAGTTGAAACAACATCGAAAGAGCAGACAGCAAAAAGCAAAACAGATTTTTTCGCTGGATGCACTACTTCAGAGAGAAACGATCGCGTTAGACTGGCGCGTACTAGGGAACGTAGTTAATCAATATTGACTAAGCTGCAGTGGGACCTACGTTTGAGCTCCACAATGCTGTCGGAAAAAGGTATTGGTGGCAAATGCTCTATATGTCAGGCTTTTTTTTTCTGAAGCTTCCAAACTCTGTTCGCTTCCTTGAAGGCGCACTCATATTGTTGGTTTCTGCAAACAACTGGGCTGAGAGGACAAATGAACGTGCTGTGTTTACCTTATTTACATAGTTTGGTAAATATTACCTGCTAGTTATTTAATTCAGATCACACGCAACGCAATAAAGAACTGTGCCATTAGGCAAGCAGTCTTGTAGACCATGGCTCGAACCAGTCAGTTGCAGCCGGAGAAAATTTGCCCGGAGGTCGCACCCATATTGTAAAAGCCGCAGTGAAATAATCCTTCTTTTGTAGCGATAGCTACATTACGGTAGCATTTCGAGCCTTCAGCGTGGTGGCCCCGCCACCGCCACGCGGAGCAGCTACTGCTGCCGGCGGCGTTGCGCGCCGACGAAACGGAGCTGCAACAGCTTTGCGCATGCGCCGTGTCAAGTGGGACGAAGATGAAGAAGAAACGCCCAGCGAAACGGAGCGGTAAAAGACTGAGTTTGCAATTCAACTGAGCAAGTTCCACACGGCCAGCTGTAGCTATCACGTAACTCCAGGTTTAACCAGAGCTAAGTCACGGCCAATTTTTTTTCTTTTCCTTTGCGCTTCGCCCATTGACAGTGTATTGAGAGAAGGCGTCCTTAGCAATCTTTTGTAGGCGCAAACCAGGTCAAATACTACAGCGTTTTTTTCAACGGTTGCATATTGCGCAACTCTATTTGCTGGGGTGAGTTCCGCGTTCCCAAGAGGTCATAAAGCAGAGAGAGGACTTACCACATAATCCTAGGGAACAGTTTCGCTCCTGGGTTGCAGTATACTTTTTGGCAAGGTTTTTCCATCAACCATGCTGCCCCATCCGGCCCTCTTTTCTCATGTTGATTTAATCTGCAAACTGCACAATGAAAAATAAGATTAAAGAAGCATTAAACTCAAACAGGTGGAGGAGCTCGATAACAGATTTATAGAAAAATATTTAGCACGAAAGCTTACTTCGTTGTGAGTTTTTCAAAATGGAACGCACATTTCTGCGGTTTATTTACACAAAAATCCCTATAAGCTTCGTTTGTCGCCAATATTCAGTGAAAATTACTGTAAAAAATCTTTAATTTTTCTGTTCCTTACGTGCACGACTGTCGCCAGTAGGAATGACTGCCGCGTAATCAATTTGGCAAAATGGCGTCAGCAACGCAAGATAATAAATTTTACCCTGAGGCAGCGAGGCAGGCTTTAAAAAACATTGCCGAAGCAGTGAGAACTGCCCATGATCGGAGCTCTTGCCGACGGCGTGATACACAACGAGCACCTGAAAAATACTTCTGAACCGCAGTCATCTTCTTGCCGCGCTGCTGGTTATAACAATGGCGCGACTTTGCAGAGCAATTAAATTTCCAGACGCTCATCATGAAGTGAGCCCTGCTGTGTCCTATAATACCAGCGGCACACACCAGGAGCCATCGGTGCTATATAAGGCGCGCTTCTCTAATAAAAGTGCGTGCTGTATCTGTCTTTAGTAAACACGCGGCTCTCTGCGTTCTTTATCCGAAGCCCTTGGAAATATGTAATTAATCGGGTCATTTTTAATCCACGTAAGAGGAGTCTTCGGTGTTTTCCGTCCACGCAGAGCCAAGACTCCGGGCTTTAAGTCTGTCGGGTCACCTAAAGTTACATGACAAAAATTGCAAAGTGTAGCTTTTATGCTATTTTACAAATCACAGCTTGAAGCCGAACAATGCGGCAGCAGCTGAACTGCACACAAATCAAGCGAAACTTTCAGTCGTGGCAGCCTGAAGATTTTCTCTTAGCTTATGTGTGCGATGGTTTCGCAACTGCAGTGTTGCTCGCTGCAGCGTATCTGTTGATTAGATCTGGCATATTGCGATAACAACAACTGAGAGAACAGAAAACTTGGTTTCTAGCGTCAACAAAGACTGTATGAAAATGTCGTAGTATAGCTTTTAAACCATTTGCAAAGTGCTGCACTTATGCCAGTATTAGGTAACAGGATTCCCTGCTTTGTTAGCGTAGGCTCTAAATGTCGCTAACTTCGGGGAAGTCAATTGGGAGACTCCAGAAAATTGGTCTACGGGAAAGCAAATGGCGCAATAGCTGTCTCACATATCGGCGGACACCTGAACCGTGCAGTAAGGTAAGGGATAAATTAGGGACTAATAGAAGGAAAGAAAAAAGGTGCGGTAGTGGAGGGCTCCGTAATAATTTAGACCACCAGTAGATCTTTAACGTGCACTGGCATCGCACAGCCCACAGGTGCCTTGGCGTTTTGTCTCCATCGAAACGCGGCCGCCACGGTCGGGTTCGAACCCGGCTTCTGCCGACTGACTGAATAGGAGCATATGTACATAAAGTTGTACTGAAGCAGACGGGCACCGGTCTAGCGCCATTAGAATTGTGGATGCAATTTCGAAATGAAAGCTTTAAAACTTTAAATGTACTGTAAAAATGGATACTCAACCGAGAAACATGTCTACAAAAACTTACCGACAATATCGCGTCGCCTACTGGCGCAAAGGTGGCGAAAATATTCCTGGCTGTGGCCTTCATGTTTCAGTAAACGCGAAGTGCACAGCCGTTGCATGCCAGCGTCAGTGTGTGAGCGCAGAACAAAAGGGTAAAAGATGCTGGAATTAATTCCGGAGCATTAAAATACGCCTCTCTCCTAACTCTTTCGCAGCTTTGTCACGTCAAAGCGAATTTATCGCAGCATACAGGTTGAATTTTCCTAGTAGAGGGATTCCGCCGCCCGATGTCTGCATTTGTGAGGTATTTTCATATAAGTTGGCGAGGAAGCATACGCATGCTGCGGCGAGTGCCATATCTTCGTTCTCAGCGCTGCATTTACAAGGGAACACGGGAGCCGAGAGGGACATAGCTTTTATCTGAGGAACCGGAGGCTGAATGTCGCCTCTGGCGCCCCACAGAGCACGAGTGGATAAGCACTAATTTCTTGTCAGCTACGTGCACCTTCACTACCTGGTAACGTTTTGCAGACGCAGACTGAAAAAATGAGGGGCTTGTTACCATATTCATATCAAACAAGCAGCAGCCACAAAATTCAGGGGTGCATAGAGGAACACTTTTTCCTCCAGTTTTCATCGAAGTGGTATGTGTGTAGCGTTTCCAGTCTTTGGTTGGACCAGAATTTTGACAAAGGAGACGAAATCGCAACCACTTCATGTTGCTCAGCATTCTGCTCATGTTGCGCAAGTTTTAATTTGCTCCGAAATAAATTAAGTGTACTCAGCGCTGGTGAGTCTCTCGTATCTTTTGCATTATTCTTTTTCTTTATGTCTTGCGTGCTGTACTAATAGTGCAGTATTGTATAAGTAACAGTCCGAGACAGAACCCATGGAAAACTGAGATATATACTTCCCGGAACAGTAAAGGAGAATATCTGTGAAAGTGATAATTCAGTGTGCAAAATACTGTGTACAACGCTCCTAGATTACGGGAAATCTTATTACTTAGTCGAGAGGTCGCTGCTCATGCAGACAAACTGCTTAACTAGTTGATTCCATTTGAGGGACTGAAGAGAACTGAAATCAACTGAAACACGAAGCAAATAGCAGACGACAAACTACGCTGACCGCTACAGTGCCCGTACCTTTACACAAGGTGTTTGACCTATGACTTTATACAGTATTTAAAAATAAGCTTTTTTAGTTAGACCACTTTTTCCGCATAACATTGTCAGTTGTGAAGTACGTCTGAGTACAGCTTAGAGATGCTAACCAGCAGGTCTTAGCTAACTTAACTCGGAAGTTAACTGGGATTGAAAAGTCAACTTTTTAACTATAACTGTTATTCTTACTATTATTGAGAAGCGTAAGGAATGTCCACAAACCGTAATATCCACATCGATTTTTAAAATCTGGAAAATGCATTTACCCTCGGTGGTGTGGCCCAACAAATTTTGGCCATTCCGACGAGTTACGTGCACTGGAGAGGTTGTTTTGCCTGCAAACTTCTGAAAGCCCATGTATTTTGCCGCGATGTAGGCGAAAATTGTTGGGCCAAAGCGCCCAGAGTAAAGTATATTAATTATGGTGGGCTACATGCATCTCGATATGTAGGGAGCCTAACAGTAACAGATAAAAAGTTGACTATTAAATATTAGTTAACAAGGCTGCAGTTCACAGGACACAGCCGATTTCTGATGTACTACATCGGTAACAATAGTATGCCGAAAAAAGCGCTCGTATAACTCAAAAGCCTATTTAAAAAATGTACAAAGTTTCAGGTCACACACTGTATACACACGTCCCCTTGTTAGCACACGACCGGAAAAGCCACCAAAATAAAAGAAAAATGATTGTCACCCCTGGCTTGACACATGCCGCCGTTACACCGGCGCGAAGCGGCACTTTGAAGCCTTCTTTTTTTCTCTTTGCTTCTGTTTGCGGAAGCGATGATGTCTGCATAGATGTGCTGACTCTTGGCAAACGCATGGAGATGATTGTGTCATGTAAAGCGGAAATTAAAGAATGAGTTCCCTTGGAAACTAGCAGGAGTGTCCGAGACAAGCGACACGATGGGGGGGGGGGGATGCCACACTAGTTAGGTTAGTGGACTTAGGTTAGCGGCCAATGGTACAGGTAACGGTTAATACTTGATGTAGAGAAGGGGCCTTTCTTTTTCAAGAACCGAAGGTGGCCTTATGTTATTCCACGATTGCTATCAAGCCGCACTGTGGGCAATTTCCAACAGTCTCCAGACTCAATTTACTAAATAAAAGATTTATTGATCTCTAGGAATCAGTTACCGTGGTCAGTACGACTCAAGAGCTATAGTAATTTGTGTAGGTTCACGGATCCTAAACCTTTCTTTTTCTTTTTGAAAAGATATCCTAAGGAATCGTTCACGCGTAGAAATAACTCCGGGCAACATTGCACGCATTGTTTAAAGTTTTGCTGTAAAACAGGAGAATCACATTCTATATAATAAAGTTTATATGTCTTGCAACACATCTTAACTTTGGACGCAACACAAGATGAAGGTAGGCAAGAAAAGGAGTTTGGGAATTTCGCCATTCATATATGCAGCCCGCAAGAGCAATGAAATTTCATCATATGCTTTTATGCGTCGGCGCACAAAGTTTCCTGTTTGATACACGATCTACATAGGGTACGGAGGTGCCAAGGTAAATGTTTGAAACTTATTCGGATCACTCACATGTGTCATATTCGTGTTCAGCATAGCAGATTCCCAGAAGAAAGAAGGCGAGGAACACCAATGTGATCTTCATCGTCGATGGGATGCTGCCTTTATCGCCTCACCTGAAAAATTTGTGAAGGGCAAAGCGTACATATGATAGCTCGCAGTGAGGATAAAGTTTGAGTGCGCTATTCGACCAATGCTTACCATTTCGGCGCATAACCGCTTGCTTATTTCTTGGACAGTGAAGCATGGGGGCAAAACTGTGTTCCGCCTGGATTGCCCTAATGTACTGGCTGCGGTAGGGCGCCTCTTTAGGTTTTAGGGAACCTATCTAGTTTCTTCTTTTAAGGCATTTTAAGGGGGTCAAGCTAAAGCCGATTTTAGTTCAAGCCTACATACTACTGATTCATCACATGTCAAGTTCACCGCCATAAAACAGATAGCCTAGCTTGCTCCCTACTCAGAGATGTGTGCGGTTTTCGCAGCGTGCATGCCACATATGTGGCGATGTGTAAGGTGTACTGTTGAACGGCACAAATGCTGTTAATTCTTGCGTGTATGCGTTTGTTTGTTTGTTTTCGAGTCCGTCTCTCGAAAGACGGTTGATGCGACAGAGAAAACCGTGCTTGACTGTCACGCAGCGCGCGAAAAAGGAAAACTGTAGACAAAATGACTCCAAATCATGCTAAAAATGGTGCGCGCAACGCAGGGTGCATCGGAAATGAAGAGCACTGCTTCGTGAATCTTCAGCTGGTGCGCTTTGCAAATGCAATTTGCATGTGCATAAATGCCTGTAATCTACGGCGACCGTTTGTCGTCATTATACCTTTTGTTTCATTCCTGAGTTTCTTATCATTCTCCAATCTAGGCGTGTCTTAACCTGCGCCGCCTAGCAGACCGTGGCAACAATGTCTTTTTTTTATTTTTGTTCGACAGTGAGGAACGTCTAACTATACAACACGTCAAAGATCAACCTGCTGCTGCAGATCAGCCTCACTTTCTCTGGTCTTTTTGAAGCGAAAGCTTCACTACGCTAGGCTTTCAAGAAAGAAAAGTCACTGCAGTCACGTGGCACGTGTCACGTGGTGTCGCGTGGCAGGTGATGCGACCAACTGATGTCCTCATAATATGCCCACCGTGCCAGGTGGCAACTGCCCCATCGGGCATCGGGCCTTTCATCAACGCTTTACAGTCAATCCTTTCGCCAGTGTGTGTGGCGTTTGTGACCATAGCCATGCAAAGGAAGTTTTCGTTTCTTATCAGGGTTAACCAACGCTTAAAACATACCTAATGTTTTTGAGGTTATAGTTTGCTGTAGCTGATGAGTAAAATTCCTGTGACACCTGTAGATGGCGACTAATAACCATGTCGAAATTGAGGCACGTCACATAAAGCGCTCTCGAGTTTTAGAATGGTTAATAAAAAAGTCATATTTCACCCATCACATGCCATTAAATGACCAAAATGCTGGGCAAGCTGCTAAAAAGCCGAAAAGCTGAATCCTAACAAAAAAAAAAACAGGGTCGTCGAAAACGCCATTTTTCTCGCGCAAATTTCCGGTTTCGTTTATTTCAAATGCCACACGTTTAGAAGAGAATTTGCTTCGATATTTCAAAAGCATTCGCTACACATTCTTAAACAAACAAAAGAGCAGTGAGGATTGGCGCAAACATTAAAGAAAAATGTGTTTTTTTTAAGTTTGTGGAAATTTATCTGGAAAGGAAAGTGCAACAGTTAGGCACCTTGCATTTACTCGCTCTGACAAAACAGAAAATTCAAATTATCCAGTAATATGTAAAGGTATTAGCCGATGGCATTATTTTAGTACGGCAGCCAATTAATTCAGTTTAAATTCCGAGGGTAAGCATTCCCGACGTCTGTAACAAAAGAACACTACATTTATTTTTATACAGAGAAATCTAGCTTAATGGTTTCATGGAAACGCTGAATAAATAATTATCAAGGAATTTATAGCATTTATTCTAGACGGAAATCAAGTGAAGTAACATGATTTTATCGTGCGCCTCTTTCTATGTTTCCCAATTATTGTTGCTCGTGGTGTACCTTACAGAAATAGAAAGAATTCCGGTTTGAAGAGCGTTCATGATTTTTCGTGATTTTTCCCATATGTTGGCGCATTTTCTTAGCCATCATTCTTTGGAAGTAATCCGTGCCCCTGTAATATCAACGGATAATGGCTCCTATATCACCGAGGTAGAGGTCATGAATTATCAAAACTCCGACAGGTATATACAACTACTCACAAAATCTTCACGCTCTAGTGCTGCAACACTCCCCAACTCACTGGCCAATAATATCTTGGGACCCGTCAATACTCACAACCCCGAAAAAAAATCGCTGACAAAGTTACTTGCACCAAATAGAGCTACAAAAATGCATGGTATACTTTTCCAGTGATCGACTGGAGTTGAAGCAATGAGTCTGCCTGAGTACTAATGGTCCGTGATTCTTGCGCCCTCTGAACAAAAAAAAAAGCGTGTTACACACAATTCTGTGATTGGTTGTTGTGTTATGTTCATCTACAGAGAAAAGACTGACAGTGAGAAGGAAAGATTAGGATAATAATAATATTAATAATAATAATAATAATAATAATAATAATAATAATAATAATAATAATAATTGGTTTTGGGGGAAAGGAAATGGCACAGTATGTCTCATATATCTTTGGACACCTGAACCGCGCCGGAAGGGAAGGGACAAAGGAGGGAGTGAAAGAAGAAAGAAAGAAATAGGTGCCGTAGTGGAGGGCTCCGGAATAATTTCGACCACCTGGGGATCTTTAACGTGTACTGACATCGCACATCACACGGGCGCCTTAGGGTTTTTCCTCCATAAAAACGCAGCCGCCGCGGTCGGGTTCGAACCCGGGAACTCCGGCTGATTAGTCGAGCGCCCTAACCACTGAGCCACCGCGGCCCATATAAAGATGATTAAACCCATTTCCGTTCGAATAGAATTATACAAAAATATTCATCTTTGGTCCCGACTATTTGAGTAGTATTCGGTTCCTTCTTTTTTCCTATCCTTCACCGTAGTCCTTTAAAACAGCTCTGCCGTGATATGCAGAATATTGCAACCTAGAGTAATCGAGATTTATCTTTTTGGCTCATTGTGCAATTTTTCTACCTTTGTTCGTGTCGGCCGTTATGTTCAGACAAACGTTACATTGCATGCTTTAGCATCTGAACATGGAATTTTTACCTTTTCCGAAATACTTTAGTAGCCTAACCTGCTGCGCGAGTATTTTAGAACGCAGCAGTTAGGCAGCGTTCCGCGTCTTCGTCGGCGTCGCACAGTCGGCGTAACGCGCCCCATGACAGGTGTCATGTGTAAGCATGTGACAGGTGGCGCGTTGGCTGGTAGTGGCATGGTGCAACGCCACCTGCCACCGTGAGAGCAGAGGGATGGACCAGCGGAAAGTGCCTGCCACGGGAAGGTGCCTCCCGAGCAGCGCCGGTTTTTGCCCCAGTAAAGGAAATGATTGGTTTCTTATTGGCTCATAGTAGGACCAATATTTCCCGATATATATCAGCAATATAGGGCCCACTGCCAGCGTTTATCAGTATATATCCAATATTGGGCCAATTGGAGGGCGGCGAGCAGCGTGACACGCCGCTGCCAGCAATGGCACGTAGTGGCTGCTCAAGAATTTCGCATCACAGATTATCGTAAACGGGTACTAATTATTTTCTTATCCTTGAAAGGTCTTTCCATTAGCTAACTTTTTTCTTCGTTGTCTTATTATTTTGTAGCTGTTTTCTTGGTTTATGGGGGGTTAACATCCCAAAGCGACTTGGGCTATTAGAGACGCCGTAGTGAAGGGGTCTGGAAATTTCGACCACCTGGGGTTCTTTAACGTGCACTGACATCGCACAGCACACGGGCGTAGCTGGCTTCTTGGCTTGCTTATTAACGCGAAGCCATCACTAGGCAATGCCGGCTGCTGACGAGTCTGCAAAAAGTGGACGTCAAGTGTGGAAGCAAAGCGTGGAATCAAAATGTGACGCTCGATATGACATCAGCTTGTGTATAGTAGTCATGATTAAATGTGTTTCAAATTTGTTGTTTTCTGTGACAGATAATTCTCATATTCTCATGGTCATGTAAGTCATTTTAATTGACTAATGAATCCGCACTGATGAGTCACGACCGGAATCGTACTCAATGTGGCCATAACAGTAGTCATTGTCTGAAGAATGAATTGAATCGTGGTGATCAATCACGAGTGAGATATCGTTTTAATTGGCGTGTAAGTCATTGTAATTGAGTCATGAGTTCTAAGTCATGAGTCATCACCAGAATCTTAATCTATCTGTATATGACCACAGTCCACGCCTAAGGAGGAAATTGAATCGTGGTCATAAAGTCATGAGCCGTGATCATATGTCATGAACACAAAACGGGTAACAAAAGTGCTGGGTCATGGTCACAATATGTCTGAGTCACTGTTCGGAAAGTCGCAATAATGTGTTCAGTCATGGGTCACAAAAAGTGCTAAGTCAAGGCTCACAAAATGGGTCCCAAAAAGTGCCGGTTCTTTGCTAAAACAATGGGAAAAAATTGAAAATTGAAAATTAGTTTTAAAGGAAAGGAAATGGCGCAGTATCTGCCAGACATCTCGGCGGACAGCTGAACCGCGCCCGAAGGGAATAGAGGAAGGACGCAGTGAAAGAAAAAACGGAGAAAGCGGTGCCGTATTGGAGGGCTGCGGAATAATTTCGACCACTTGGGGATCTTTAACGTGCACTGACATCGGACAGCACACGGGCGCGTTTGGCCTCCATCGAAACGCTGCGGCGGCACATCTTGCTTCCTTTCTTTTTACACTCCCTCTTTTAACCCTTCCCTTAGGCACGGTTCAGCTTTCCGCCGAGATGTGAGACAGAGATACTGTACCATTTCCTTTCCCCAAAACTAATTTTGAATTTTAAATTGTTTCATATTGTGTGATCCATGACTCGGCACAATGGGTCACAAACATGGTTAAGGTGGTGTCGAGGTGTCCAGCGACATGTCGAGGCCTTAGAGCTACTGCGAGCTTCCTTTTCCCAAAACGCATGCTTTCGCATTCCTCTACGTAAGCAGACTTAAGTGCCCCCAGAAGTTTTCCCGTTTTCACCTCTATGTATTTTATATCGGGTATGGTTGAATACGCTTAATAATGCCCACAATTACCCCTAAGGTAGCGAGATATGTAAACAAATAAATAACCAAGGCCTTTGTGGAATGCATTATTTTTCTACAGTGTCCGGAATTGTTGGCTGCGAAATTAAAGAAGAAAAAACATGCCTTTTTTTAGGGGTGAATGCACCTCGATGTATGAATAAAGTTCATTTTTCTTTCTGCTGAGATCCGAACTGCCTGTTTTGTGAAATCGCAAAAGCGGTGTTCTGCACCTGTTGTGATATGCGATTTTTCCCCTAAACTCTTCAGCATTTGATGTAAAACTAGGTGCCATTGCTCTGTATCGAGTTATTAGCCCGTTGCATGCAAAAGTAGAATTTAAAATAAATAGTCATGGTACCGCGATTACCTTTCTTATCTGAACACACCCTTTGTCGCAGTGACCTGGTAGCAATTGGTAGGCAATATCGTGTCCATTGTTGACGGCAGAGTGATATATCTCTTGGATTTCGGCAGTCAGCTGTTCGCGGCATATACGGCGAAAAGCAGCTTCTAAGCCAGTTGAAAAAAAACAAAGACTGGGGCGTTTTTACTGATATGCTCAATGGCGAGTGTGAATGTTACCGAGTTGGCTGATCCGCTCATCGAAGTTATTGGCTGGTGCACATGTTACATTCAACACTGCACTGGGTGCGTGTCTTACGTGCATAGTAAGGCCAAACGCCATGTGTACAACGGAGACAGTAGGTTCGAAAGAGCGAATCAATGCACTGCTGTGGTAATCCGGTGCAGGGTTTCGCCCAACAAAGCTAAATATTGTATTCCTGTACACGAACGAACATCCCTGTAGACGAATTTGCCTCAGCCGCTGCACCAACATAGTTCCGTTTTCAAATTACAAAATATACATTCGTATTGCTAACTGATGAATACAAATCGATAATTACATCTATCTGCCTCACTCTAATAATAAAATCAATACGTGAACCTAGTTTCCCAGCTTCCTTGTAGAGATCACTCTGCGGTTTCCTGGTGTGCGCCAATGCTGGTAACACTACCGAAAATTTTTGTAGTGTTTGATCGTTTGCTTTGCATTGTTTGTGATGGAAGACGTGACCAGATATATCTCGATTTATCGCATCGAGGCGCAGCCGATTCTACGCTATTTCATATTGTTGTGGCAACTTTGCACACCGCTTGTCGAAAGTTCGCTATCAGCATCAAAATTGAGCACGGCCGAGAGCGGCGGGCATCCTGTTCTGCGACCGCAGAACCCATTTGTTACCTTCGCCGCCGCTGAGTCATCCATTTCAGTGTGGGCGCAGGTCAGCGTAATAAACAGTTTATTTTGGAAGCCTTCTTTAGCCTTCTTCCTCAATGCATGGACTGCCGTCGCCACAAGGTGACATCTGGCGGAGCTGCTGGCTGCCGTGGACCTGCAACGCACCCGAAGATGGAGGGCAACGCTGCATCATCACAGCACGCTTTTGAGCAGCTACGTGATCTTCCTGTGTTCAGTGGTCTACTCTAGGAAGATTCCGAGGAATGGTTGCACCAGTTGAGCGTGTGGCGACATTCAATGCATGGGACGAGGAAGAAAATCTACGGCACGTGTTTTTCCTCCTGAATGACCCAGCTAAATACTGATACGAGAATCACCAGGCTTCCCAGCAACTTGGAAGCAATTCAGGAAAGAACTAGAGGAAAGAATCACAAGCACCGTTCGCAAAGAACAGGCAGAATTACTGCTTTAGACGCGCTTCTAACTCCCAAATGAGACCGTCCTTGCCTTGATATGTTGCTCAAGCGGTAGTAATGGACGCAGAATCGATGTGCGCCGTCTTTAATTCCCGCTAGAACATACGGTGCCCCTCAGGCGCTTTTCGATGGCTGGATGACGTCGTCGGGAAGCATTGCTTCCACTTGGTCCCGGATAGCTGGGCGTTCTGGCGGCGACACGCGGTAGTGGCCATGGTGGAGAGGTCGGTCGTGGTAGCCGGTTGAATTGCGATGCTTGGCAATCGGGGTTTGTCGGACCTTCGGGGATGACGAGAAGCACTCGCTGTTGCTTCGAAGCAGATTGCGGATCCAGTGACGATAGCTTAGCATTTCTTCTAAACGAAGTAGCCGGTAATGAGTTCTCAAATGTCTTAATGAGGTTAACAGGAGAGACGAAACTTGTCCAGGGCAAAACGGCGCACAGGTAGGCGGCTATCGTACTATACTACACCCAGCCGGGGTTGCGCAGTGACATTTCATTTATTTATTTATTTATTTTTCACTATACCCACAGCGCCGTGAGGCATTACAGTGGGGGGTGGGGCGGGGGGCCAAGACAACTCAAACACAATCGAAAAAGCAGGAAATGCAGATAAAAACAAATAGGCAAGCAACTGAATCAAACAAGCACACAGGCAACACTTTAAGAAAAACAAAAAAACAAGAAGAAAAAAACAATGGCTTAATTACAATGCATATTTCGCAAAGAGGAAAAAATACATCAGAGGAAGTAATGGTAGCAATATCATGTGGGATTTTATTCCATTCGCGAATTGTTTGGGGGAAGAAGGACATATTGTAGAAGTTCGTTTTACACCTGATCTCTTTAATTTTGAAGGCATGATCAAGACGCAGTGAGACATAGTCGGGATGACGCAGATAATGCTCCCGGTTGATGCGAGTTTTATTATGAAAGATATTGTGGAGAAATTTTAGTCTAAGAAGTTTCCTTCGCTGCTGGAGTGATTCCCATCGAAGGTTATTCTTTGCAGTCGAGACGCTAAAATTCCTGGAAAAATTGGCATTAACAAATCGCACAGCCAAATTCTGGATCCTTTCAACCTTGTGAATATCTAACTGCAGCCAACGGTCCCAGACACAGCAAGCATATTCAAGTACTGGTCTATTGTTAGTTTTATACAGGAGCTCTTTGGCATTGGGCGGTAAATTCTTCGCACTTCTGCGAAGAAAACTCAGCACTCCGGAAGCCTTGCTTGTAATGTAATCTATATGGGGACGCCAGAATAAATATCCAGTAAAGTACACACCAAGATATTTATGTTTGAAAACCTTTGACAATGTTTCCGCGTTAATACAGTATGAAAAGACATGAGAATTTTTTTTCTAGTAAAACGCATGTACACAGATTTTTGCACATTAATATCTATGCGCCAAGTATTGCACCAGTTGGTAATCAAAGAAAAATGATTCTGCAGGGCAGGGCAATCGTCAGAAGTATGAATGACCCTGTATAGAACGCAGTCGTCTGCAAACAGACGCATTTTTGAAGAAATACCGCATCATATATCGTTCATGTAGATTAAAAAGAGGAGTGGCCCCAGAACCGACCCATGAGGTACACCAGACGATACGTCTGCCTGATCAGACTGCGCTCCATTAAACACTACTATTTGACTTCTCAAATGAAAATATTCTTTAATCAAGGCAATAACTGCACAATTTATGTTGTACCAGGATAGTTTTTCAAGCAGTAAAGAATAGGGGACTAAGTCAAAGGCTTTCCTGTAATATAAATATAAACAGTCAACAGTGAATCCGTCGTCCAAGGCACCAGCCAGGTCATATGTAAATTCAGTCAATAGTGTGACACAAGAGAATCCAGTGCGGAAACCGTGTTGCTGGTGGGATAGTAACGAAAAAGCGTTCAAATGATTCATTATGTTTGTAAAGAAGATATGTTCAAGCATCTTGCAGCTAATACTCGTTAGCGAGATCGGACGGTAATTTGAAACGATAATGCGGGGCCCCGACTTGTGCACTGGCACGACGTGAGCAAATTTCCAATCATCTGGTAAAGCACTTTCTTGAAGCGATTTTGTGAAAATAAGAAACAAGTATTTTGATACTGAGCCCGCGCACGAAGAAAGTAATGCAGATGGTAAGCCGTCTGGCCCCGTGGCTTTCGAAGGATTCAATTTTTCTAGCAATGTTTGAATTCCGCGCAAATAAAAAACGATGTCTTCCATGTGTTCTGCGCTTAGATCGGGGTTCTGCGCATTATAGTGATGGCTGCTCAGGCGGCCAGCAAACACAGAGCTAAAGTACTCGTTGAAAAGTTTTGCTTTTGGAAGATCGATATGGATCAACTTGCCGTCATCTTCTAGCGGTGGATCTGACACTGCATCATTGCCATTCAATATGATAAGTTGCCAGAGTTGTTTTGGGCGCCTCTGCATCTTTGAAGGAAAAGACTCAACGAACTTATCTTTTTCTGTTTTCAACACATGTTTCATGTCCTCAGTTATTTGCTTCAGTTTCTGGCTCAAGCGGAATGAAGGTGATTTCTTATATGCAGCATAAGTAGTCGCCCTTTTCCTGGCGATCTTGCGCACCTCTCGATTACACCAAGGCTTAGATCTACTGCGTCGAGGCGTCATTATCCATGATGCACATATAATAATAATAATAATAATAATAATAATAATAATAATAATAATAATAATAATAATAATAATAATAATAATAATAATAATAATAATAATAATAATAATAATAATAATAATAATAATAATAATAATAATAATAATAATAATAATCTTTATTTGCCATCGTACATTTGGATGGGAGGACGGCGGGAAAAAAGCTGCTCGCAGGCAGCTTGACCAGCCCACAGCCCCTGTTTTTTTTTTTGGGGGGGGGGGCAGAAGAAGCACAACATTACATCAAATCTGTACACAATTTGGCACAGTAGTCACAGTACAAACAACAGAATAACATGAAATCACAGAAAATGAAAGTATCCGAAATCATGAACTATACATAAGGCGGAGATTTCTGTAAGGACATGAAAATAAATCAAACCCATCTAATTTGTAGGTGTTCAAAAGAGAGGGTAACGTGTAGGATAGGCGCTGTTTCCCGGTGTTCAGACGAGGAGTAGGAACTAACCACCGTTCTGCATATCTAGTGGGGTATCGTGGCAAATTGGTTTGCAAGTTTGCAAGACCCTGTAAGCTATTCAGATTGTGTCTTAATTCTGTTTTGATCTTCACGCTGAGTCGGTATTTATATAAGTTGTATATACTAATTACCTTGGCATTGTGAAAAAGGTCTGCAGTGTGGGATCGGTGTGATGTATTTTAAACATGACGTATGTATTTTTTCTGTAAAAGACGTATGCGCTGTAAAATAGACGGTGCTGCGGTTCCCCATACGAGTTGACAATAGTTAAAGTGCGAGTAGAAAAGTGAGTTATATAAAAGCAATTTGGTTCTCGTTGATAGCTGATATTTTGAACTGCCTACCAAGCCGGTGATTTGAGCTAACTTTGTTGTGAGATAGTTTATGTGATCATTCCAAGACATATGGGAGGAGAAAATTACTCCAAGACACTTGAAACTCTCCACAATTTCTACGTTACGGAAGTTTAGTACTATGGCATGATGTGGCGGGATGATTTTGTTTATTGGCCGAAAAAAAGATTGCTTTGGTTTTCTGTTCATTTATACGCATGGAATTATTTGTTGCCCATTTTCCCAACGCTATCATTGTGTCGTTACATGCGGATATTATTTCTGAGATATTTTTTCCGGAGAAAAAGATGCTCGCATCATCCGCGTACATAATAAATGTTACTTCGGGGTTTATGTTTATAATATCATTAAGGTATAGATTAAACAGCAGTGGTCCTAGTATAATACCTTGTGGTACACCAGCGTGGATAAATTTAATTGCAGAACGGGCATTATTTAGCTGAGCCACTTGCTTTCTCTGAGATAAATACGACCTTATTAGTTGTAAGGCAGTTCCGCGGATGCCATATCGCTCTAGTTTTAGCAACAGAATATTGTAATCCACCAAATCGAAGGCCTTTGAAAAATCGATAAATACACCAAGTGCCAGAAAGTTTTGTTCAAACTGTTCAAGAATAAATTCTTTTTGTGCAAGAAGTGCCAGTTCAGTTGGTTTGTTTTTAGTAAAGCCATACTGATGTGAAGTAAGAAGATTGTATTTGTCAATGAATTTGGATAAGCGTATGTGCAAAGTTTTTCAAAGACCTTCGAAAACACAGGTAATATGGACACCGGTCTATAGTTGCTCAGATCATTTCGGTCACCTTTTTTATATATTACAGTACTTTCCCTATCTGCATTTTGGCCGGAAAGACTGCTGTTGTTAAACATGGATTAAATATGTTGGCAAGGCCTGGAGCAATGATGTCGGCTACGTGTTTCACAGGCCGCACCTGAAGGTCATCGATATCTCGGGATGTACTATTTTTTAGGTTCTGGATTACAGATATAATTTCCTGGTCAGTTGCAGGTTGCATAAATATAGAGTCACTGTTTGGAGTACTCATGTACTCTAAAGCGTCGGACGAGCCGCTGCTCGTGGCAGTCCTACAAAAGAAAGTATTAAATGCATCGGCTAAATCGTTTCCAGATAACTCTTGACCATTGACTTGTAGTTCCGAGGGTGCGGCATGAATCTTGCGACGGTGTAGAAGCGTGTTTAGCCGAGACCAAAGTAAATCATGTCTGTCACGATCAACGTTCAGATAAGAAAGGAGGTATTCCTTTCTTGCGAACCTCAGTTTTTTGGTCAATTTATTTCTGTGTTGTTTAAAAGTGACCAAGTCAACTTGGGCTCGTGTACTTAGAAACCGTTGATACAGTTGGCCCCTAATTTTCATTTCATGTTTTAATTCTTGTGTTATCCATGGCGTCCGTATTTTACGACTTATTCGACGAGACTTCAACGGAAAATGAGATAAATACAAGTTCTTAAATTGATCAAGAAATAAATTGTAGGCTTCATTTGCATCACTTAATTGGCATTCATTTGTCCAGTCAAATTTTTGCACCTCCTCGCGGAACCCCTCAAGCGTAGCGTCTGTTATTATCTGGTGGTATATTTCCTCATTTTTTTTCCCCTCTAGTCGACTACCGTTGAGACAGAGGAAAACAGGCAGGTGGTCGCTGATGTCATACGATATTACACCAGCTTTTGCAGCGTGTACTTGCGCGTTTGTAATAAAAAGATCCAAAACAGAACTTGATTCAGTAGTGACTCTAGTCGGTTCAGTGATTACATTTACGAAACCATTTGAAGTGATAACTGTACTAAAATCTCTTGCATGTTGGGTATTAGAGCCCATATCAATATTGAAGTCTCCCCCAGCAATTAGAACAAAATTATTTTCAATGGCAAAAGCTAGAAAAGAGTCATAGAATTCTAAGAACTTAGAAAAGCTGCCGTTCGGTGGGCTGTACCAGACAGAAAGTAATGTTTTGTCCGTATACAGTGTAAGTCTACAGTCATCACACAATAACGATCAACAAGCTGGCATTCAAAACTGTCCTGAACCAGTATAGAAACACCGCCCCCTCGGGCATCAATTCCATTCAAGTAAAATGTGTTGTAATGTTGCAGCCTGAAAACATCTTGATCATTTGTGCACCAGGTTTCGGTCAGCATGATTGTCGAAAATAAGAAATTAAACTCAGCAAACATCTCTTCTAAGGAAAACACCTTGTTCTTAACCGACCTGGCATTCAGATGTATGCATTTTACAGAAGTAGGTAATAACCGTGACACAACCGTGTTTAGCTCATGTGGCAAGTAAAATTGCATGGTCATTTCAGCCGATCAAAGTCCTCGGTACTCTTAACATGTATGGCTCCGGCACCATCAGTTTTTCGCACCAGAATCTTGCCATTCACATGCCAGACATAGCGATAGTCCTTTTCTTTGGCCGCAGCCTTTATCGATCGAAGTAGTTCCCCATCGTGTCGAGTCATGTTTTCTTGAATGTACACACGTGGTGTACTGTCCTTCAGCTTACTTTTATTTGCCAACCACGCGTCCCTCGTCGTCTGCCTTGCAAATCGAGCTATTATACCGGGAACACTATCTGGTTTAGAAGGCAGCCGGTGGATGGAAACAACATCACATGGGGTGATGTGTGGGACCTCAAGTTTATCTGCAACGGTATTTAATGAAGCAATTAGATCCTCATTCGGTACCGCTGCAATTCCATGCACTTCCAGGTTTTGACGTCGACTTCTGAACTCGAGCTCACGCAGTTCTTGCTGGAGTTGCGCTTGTACGACTCCATTACTATCATCCACCTGTCCTAGCTCTGCGACTCTCAATTTCAGTGCCTTTATCTCGGTGTCTTGCTGGTCTATTTTCTTTTCAAATTCATCAAACTTATCAGACATAAAAGTGATGGCTTGTTCCATTTTCTGAACCGTTTCTTTCAGGGCAGGTAGGCATTCAAGACTTTGTTTGATGGACATAAGAATAACCCTCATATCAGTGTCAGAAGCACCTTCTTCACCAGAACCGGAACCAGAACGCTGCTCAGCGCGGCACGTCTGACAACGCAAAGCTTTTCTAGCAGCATCATTTTTGCCTTTGTAGGATTTTTCTGTTAATCCGGCGCATTTACCGAAGTGGTATCTGTGTTCACATTCAGCGCACTTCACATTCGCTTCTTTAGCGGCAATGTCCTTTTCACACGAAGGGCATTTGTCAGACATTGCACTAGCAGCGTCATGGTTTCACATTACAGGTTCGCAAAGCACATATGGAACTAGTATGAACAATTGCATCTGGGGCATCAGCAGCAGCGGAAACCGTGTAAATCAAGAATAAATAGGGGAGATGAATTAGAGCATTTACCTGCAAATACGTAGCGGTACGGTTACGATGTGTACACGGCGCTGCCGCTGCTGCCAAATGGGTTCCTGGACAAGCGACGGGGTTTATCTGCTGTTCGTTCTGCTGTGGCGCCTGCGCAGTCACAGTCCACCGCTGGGTCGGGCGAAGAAGGACGATGAATCTTGGAGGCGCTTGATAGCAGCACGGCTGTAGTTCGGCAGTTGCAGACGTTCGCCACGAGCAGGAACGGGAATCCGAGCGGGAGGGCAGCCGTGCGGCTGAGAAGCAACTGCAAATACGTAGCGGTACGGTTACGATGTGTACACGGCGCTGCCGCTGCTGTCAAATGACTTCCTGGACAAGCGACGGGGTTTATCTGCTGTTCGTTCTGCTGTGGCGCCTGCGCAGTCACAGTCCACCGCTGGGTCGGGCGAAGAAGGACGATGAATCTTGGAGGCGCTTGGTAGCAGCACGGCTGTAGTTCGGCAGTTGCAGACGTTCGCCACGAGCAGGAACGGGAATCCGAGCGGGAGGGCAGCCGTGCGGCTGAGCAGCAACTGCAAATACGTAGCGGTCCGGTTACGATGTGTACACGGCGCTGCCGCTGCTGCCAAATGGCTTCCTGGACAAGCGACGGGGTTTATCTGCTGTTCGTTCTGCTGTGGCGCCTGCGCAGTCACAGTCCACCGCTGGGTCGGGCGAAGAAGGACGATGAATCTTGGAGGCGCTTGATAGCAGCACGGCTGTAGTTCGGCAGTTGCAGACGTTCGCCACGAGCAGGAACGGGAGTCCGAGCGGGAGGGCAGCCGTGCGGCTGAGCAGCAACTGCAAATACGTAGCGGTCCGGTTACGATGTGTACACGGCGCTGCCGCTGCTGCCAAATGGCTTCCTGGACAAGCGACGGGGTTTATCTGCTGTTCGTTCTGCTGTGGCGCCTGCGCAGTCACAGTCCACCGCTGGGTCGGGCGAAGAAGGACGATGAATCTTGGAGGCGCTTGATAGCAGCACGGCTGTAGTTCGGCAGTTGCAGACGTTCGCCACGAGCAGGAACGGGAATCCGAGCGGGAGGGCAGCCGTGCGGCTGAGCAGCAACTGCAAATACGTAGCGGTCCGGTTACGATGTGTACACGGCGCTGCCGCTGCTGTCAAATGGCTTCCTGGACAAGCGACGGGGTTTATCTGCTGTTCGTTCTGCTGTGGCGCCTGCGCAGTCACAGTCCACCGCTGGGTCGGGCGAAGAAGGACGATGAATCTTGGAGGCGCTTGATAGCAGCACGGCTGTAGTTCGGCAGTTGCAGACGTTCGCCACGAGCAGGAACGGGAATCCGAGTGGGAGGGCAGCCGTGCGGCTGAGCAGCAACTGCAAATACGTAGCGGTCCGGTTACGATGTGTACACGGCGCTGCCGCTGCTGCCAAATGGCTTCCTGGACAAGCGACGGGGTTTATCTGCTGTTCGTTCTGCTGTGGCGCCTGCGCAGTCACAGTCCACCGCTGTGTCGGGCGAAGAAGGACGATGAATCTTGGAGGCGCTTGATAGCAGCACGGCTGTAGTTCGGCAGTTGCAGACGTTCGCCACGAGCAGGAACGGGAATCCGAGCGGGAGGGCAGCCGTGCGGCTGAGCAGCAACTGCAAATACGTAGCGGTCCGGTTACGATGTGTACACGGCGCTGCCGCTGCTGCCAAATGGCTTCCTGGACAAGCGACGGGGTTTATCTGCTGTTCGTTCTGCTGTGGCGCCTGCGCAGTCACAGTCCACCGCTCGGTCGGGCGAAGAAGGACGATGAATCTTGGAGGCGCTTGATAGCAGCACGGCTGTAGTTCGGCAGTTGCAGACGTTCGCCACGAACAGGAACGGGAATCCGAGCGGGAGGGCAGCCGTGCGGCTGAGCAGCAACTGCAAATACGTAGCGGTCCGGTTACGATGTGTACACGGCGCTGCCGCTGCTGACAAATGGCTTCCTGGACAAGCGACGGGGTTTATCTGCTGTTCGTTCTGCTGTGGCGCCTGCGCAGTCACAGTCCACCGCTGGGTCGGGCGAAGAAGGACGATGAATCTTGGAGGCGCTTGATAGCAGCACGGCTGTAGTTCGGCAGTTGCAGACGTTCGCCACGAGCAGGAACGGGAATCCGAGCGGGAGGGCAGCCGTGCGGCTGAGCAGCAACTGCAAATACGTAGCGGTCCGGTTACGATGTGTACACGGCGCTGCCGCTGCTGCCAAATGGCTTCCTGGACAAGCGACGGGGTTTATCTGCTGTTCGTTCTGCTGTGGCGCCTGCGCAGTCACAGTCCACCGCTGGGTCGGGCGAAGAAGGACGATGAATCTTGGAGGCGCTTGATAGCAGCACGGCTGTAGTTCGGCAGTTGCAGACGTTTGCCACGAGCAGGAACGGGAATCCGAGTGGGAGGGCAGCCGTGCGGCTGAGCAGCAACTGCAAATACGTAGCGGTCCGGTTACGATGTGTACACGGCGCTGCCGCTGCTGCCAAATGGCTTCCTGGACAAGCGACGGGGTTTATCTGCTGTTCGTTCTGCTGTGGCGCCTGCGCAGTCACAGTCCACCGCTGGGTCGGGCGAAGAAGGACGATGAATCTTGGAGGCGCTAGATAGCAGCACGGCTGTAGTTCGGCAGTTGCAGACGTTCGCCACGAGCAGGAACGGGAATCCGAGCGGGAGGGCAGCCGTGCGGCTGAGCAGCAACTGCAAATACGTAGCGGTCCGGTTACGATGTGTACACGGCGCTGCCGCTGCTGCCAAATGGCTTCCTGGACAAGCGACGGGGTTTATCTGCTGTTCGTTCTGCTGTGGCGCCTGCGCAGTCACAGTCCACCGCTGGGTCGGGCGAAGAAGGACGATGAATCTTGGAGGCGCTTGATAGCAGCACGGCTGTAGTTCGGCAGTTGCAGACGTTCGCCACGAGCAGGAACGGGAGTCCGAGCGGGAGGGCAGCCGTGCGGCTGAGCAGCAACTGCAAATACGTAGCGGTACGGTTACGATGTGTACACGACGCTGCCGCTGCTGCCAAAACGCGCAACTCGAGAAGTTTATTTTTGAATATGTTCCACAACGTCTGCACATTTTTGGTTTCCGCTAAAGTTTCGAAGACATCGTAATATGCATCTAAGGAAAGTGCTATATCATTTGTACGGGATTTTTGATATCTGTAAATGCGTCGCCGAGCACTATTCGCAATTTTTGCAGTAGTGCAAATTCATCTAGCAGAAAACGACATCATGGTCACTAATACCTGGGAGTACTACAGGAAGTCTCGCAGCAGTGGGAGCATTCGTTAATATCAGATCTAAAATATTAGCCCCACGCGTAGGCTCATGGACTAACTGAGTCAGAGCATAAGAGCAGCAAATTTCAATGATTGCGTTGGTTGACGCACTCTGTACTCTCGAAGTAGGCCCTTGCTCTCCCCAGCTAACTTCTGCAAGATTAAAGCGACCTCCCATTACCATGTAGTCCGTTTTTACAGCCTCGATTGTATAATTAGGGTCATGCAAAACATTTACCGGATCGTTCTGCGGGCGGTAAAATGAACATAAAGAAACAGTTTTACCATTTTCAAGTCTAATGAGAGCCGAAGTGGCCTCACTTTGGCCAACATCAATTTCAAGCACCCTAGAGTTAATTGCCTCGTCTATTAGTATGAAGACACCTCCTCCACGAGAGTTTTGGTCCTTCCGGTAGCAAACATAATTTCTGGGAAAAATTTCTGTATCGCTAACAGTTTCATCAAGCCAGGATCCGGATCCGAGCACCACAGAGGGCCGAGTCATGCTAAGGAGGGCCGCGAAGTCATCCGTTTTATTCTTAATGCTCCTACAGTTTACAATCAGGACCGAAAGAAGAGAGCGATTTGCCGACTTTTGTCAATGAGCAGGAACTACCTGGTCAAGCGATTCATCAAATATATACTTGACACCGTTTAGGTACATGGTATCGTATTTCAGATGCATTTTGTCAGTTTCTTTTTAACTTCTTTATTATATTCTAACAACCGCTTCCATTTCATTCTAACGGTTGCAGAAAAATCTTCCGATATGCTTATCTTGGAACCTTTAAGTTCCTTCGCGTTTGACAAAACCGCTTGCTTCGCTTTGTACGAAGTGAAGTTAGCAATAATCAGTCGAGGTCCATCTTCTGAAAACTTCCCTAAACGATGTGGCCTTTCAATGGCAATATTGTCACGTTTCAAAGTGGAGGAGCAAAGTTCTTTCACTTTCTTTTCTGCTGCCTGATGCGATTCTCGTTCGTATTCATCTTCAACACCAAAGAACACTAAATTGCATCGTCTACTGCGGTTTTCAATGCCATCCAGTTTACGTTCGAGAGAGCGCAGCCTTTTGTCCCGAGCTTCGCAGCTTTTTCTGCACTGTAACACGGTGTTTTCCATTACATCTATCTTAGCTGTTGCCGATTCTAGTTATGTTATGCGGGCATTTAGGCTCGTCATTGCACACTTATTTTCAGCTGAGTGTTGTTCAATGTCAGGTAGTTTGTTTTTTATCTCTTGCTGACCACTTAGAAGCTGTTGCAGGACTGTGTCATCGCCAGGGCCCGGATTTAGCTCAACGTTTCCGCACAGAAGCAACAGAAGAAAATAAAATGTAAAACGGTGATATAACAAGAAATGGTGCCGTTTTCGGCTCAAGCAACTATGGCGGAACGAATGAGAAATGAGACTTGAAAAAAGCACAGGGGGTGGAACCGGCAGCGCATATACTGAGTGCCTACGAGGAAAATCGGTGCCACTAACCAGCAGCAAGAAGAGCGCGTGCGTGAATGGTACAGCCATGTCCGTACCGGTTCCACGCCCCAACTGCTGAGTGAAGTTCCGCGCCTTTTGTAGTCTGTAGCCGACAGGATTATCGGTCCAAGGTTCGTTGGGCGGAAGCGGGCAGCGGCCAAATTCGGCGTTGAAGCGCACCTCCTGATCCCTTTCGTTGCGGTCAAAGTTGGCAGTGGTCCATGGCGGGCAGATCAACGATGCTTCCCCGTCCGGCGACTGGTGTACAGATAAGCCGTTGAGTTGATTCTTCAGGAAAGGATGACTTGCACTTGAACGAAGCAAAGCCTGCAGCAAGAAGAGCGCGTGCGTGAATGGTACAGCCATGTCCGTACCGGTTCCACGCCCCAACTGCTGAGTGAAGTTCCGCGCCTTTTGTAGTCTGTAGCCGACAGGATTATCGGTCCAAGGTTCGTTGGGCGGAAGCGGGCAGCGGCCAAATTCGGCGTTGAAGCGCACCTCCTGATCCCTTTCGTTGCGGTCAAAGTTGGCAGTGGTCCATGGCGGGCAGATCAACGATGCTTCCCCGTCCGGCGACTGGTGTACAGATAAGCCGTTGAGTTGATTCTTCAGGAAAGGATGACTTGCACTTGAACGAAGCAAAGCCTGCAGCAAGAAGAGCGCGTGCGTGAATGGTACAGCCATGTCCGTACCGGTTCCACGCCCCAACTGCTGAGTGAAGTTCCGCGCCTTTTGTAGTCTGTAGCCGACAGGATTATCGGTCCAAGGTTCGTTGGGCGGAAGCGGGCAGCGGCCAAATTCGGCGTTGAAGCGCACCTCCTGATCCCTTTCGTTGCGGTCAAAGTTGGCAGTGGTCCATGGCGGGCAGATCAACGATGCTTCCCCGTCCGGCGACTGGTGTACAGATAAGCCGTTGAGTTGATTCTTCAGGAAAGGATGACTTGCACTTGAACGAAGCAAAGCCTGCAGCAAGAAGAGCGCGTGCGTGAATGGTACAGCCATGTCCGTACCGGTTCCACGCCCCAACTGCTGAGTGAAGTTCCGCGCCTTTTGTAGTCTGTAGCCGACAGGATTATCGGTCCAAGGTTCGTTGGGCGGAAGCGGGCAGCGGCCAAATTCGGCGTTGAAGCGCACCTCCTGATCCCTTTCGTTGCGGTCAAAGTTGGCAGTGGTCCATGGCGGGCAGATCAACGATGCTTCCCCGTCCGGCGACTGGTGTACAGATAAGCCGTTGAGTTGATTCTTCAGGAAAGGATGACTTGCACTTGAACGAAGCAAAGCCTGCAGCAAGAAGAGCGCGTGCGTGAATGGTACAGCCATGTCCGTACCGGTTCCACGCCCCAACTGCTGAGTGAAGTTCCGCGCCTTTTGTAGTCTGTAGCCGACAGGATTATCGGTCCAAGGTTCGTTGGGCGGAAGCGGGCAGCGGCCAAATTCGGCGTTGAAGCGCACCTCCTGATCCCTTTCGTTGCGGTCAAAGTTGGCAGTGGTCCATGGCGGGCAGATCAACGATGCTTCCCCGTCCGGCGACTGGTGTACAGATAAGCCGTTGAGTTGATTCTTCAGGAAAGGATGACTTGCACTTGAACGAAGCAAAGCCTGCAGCAAGAAGAGCGCGTGCGTGAATGGTACAGCCATGTCCGTACCGGTTCCACGCCCCAACTGCTGAGTGAAGTTCCGCGCCTTTTGTAGTCTGTAGCCGACAGGATTATCGGTCCAAGGTTCGTTGGGCGGAAGCGGGCAGCGGCCAAATTCGGCGTTGAAGCGCACCTCCTGATCCCTTTCGTTGCGGTCAAAGTTGGCAGTGGTCCATGGCGGGCAGATCAACGATCCTTCCCCGTCCGGCGACCGGTGTACAGATAAGCCGTTGAGTTGATTCTTCAGGAAAGGATGACTTGCACTTGAACGAAGCAAAGCCTGCAGCAAGAAGAGCGCGTGCGTGAATGGTACAGCCATGTCCGTACCGGTTCCACGCCCCAACTGCTGAGTGAAGTTCCGCGCCTTTTGTAGTCTGTAGCCGACAGGATTATCGGTCCAAGGTTCGTTGGGCGGAAGCGGGCAGCGGCCAAATTCGGCGTTGAAGCGCACCTCCTGATCCCTTTCGTTGCGGTCAAAGTTGGCAGTGGTCCATGGCGGGCAGATCAACGATCCTTCCCCGTCCGGCGACCGGTGTACAGATAAGCCGTTGAGTTGATTCTTCAGGAAAGGATGACTTGCACTTGAACGAAGCAAAGCCTGCAGCAAGAAGAGCGCGTGCGTGAATGGTACAGCCATGTCCGTACCGGTTCCACGCCCCAACTGCTGAGTGAAGTTCCGCGCCTTTTGTAGTCTGTAGCCGACAGGATTATCGGTCCAAGGTTCGTTGGGCGGAAGCGGGCAGCGGCCAAATTCGGCGTTGAAGCGCACCTCCTGATCCCTTTCGTTGCGGTCAAAGTTGGCAGTGGTCCATGGCGGGCAGATCAACGATCCTTCCCCGTCCGGCGACCGGTGTACAGATAAGCCGTTGAGTTGATTCTTCAGGAAAGGATGACTTGCACTTGAACGAAGCAAAGCCTGCAGCAAGAAGAGCGCGTGCGTGAATGGTACAGCCATGTCCGTACCGGTTCCACGCCCCAACTGCTGAGTGAAGTTCCGCGCCGTTTGTAGTCTGTAGCCGACAGGATTATCGGTCCAAGGTTCGTTGGGCGGAAGCGGGCAGGGGCCAAATTCGGCGTTGAAGCGCACCTCCTGATCCCTTTCGTTGCGGTCAAAGTTGGCAGTGGTCCATGGCGGGCAGATCAACGATCCTTCCCCGTCCGGCGACTGGTGTACAGATAAGCCGTTGAGTTGATTCTTCAGGAAAGGATGACTTGCACTTGAACGAAGCAAAGCCTGCAGCAAGAAGAGCGCGTGCGTGAATGGTACAGCCATGTCCGTACCGGTTCCACGCCCCAACTGCTGAGTGAAGTTCCGCGCCTTTTGTAGTCTGTAGCCGACAGGATTATCGGTCCAAGGTTCGTTGGGCGGAAGCGGGCAGCGGCCAAATTCGGCGTTGAAGCGCACCTCCTGATCCCTTTCGTTGCGGTCAAAGTTGGCAGTGGTCCATGGCGGGCAGATCAACGATCCTTCCCCGTCCGGCGACCGGTGTACAGATAAGCCGTTGAGTTGATTCTTCAGGAAAGGATGACTTGCACTTGAACGAAGCAAAGCCTGCAGCAAGAAGAGCGCGTGCGTGAATGGTACAGCCATGTCCGTACCAGTTCCACGCCCCGCGGTTGCACGCGTTCGGCTACTGATCCCAAGGTAGAGAGTTCGAGCTCTGCCGAGGCGGCCATATTTCCATGCAGGCGACATAAAAAATACCTCACTGCTGTACAATCTCAGCGCACGTTAAATAGCCGACAGTGGTCAAATTATCTCGGAACCCATAACTGTAGCATCCCTATAAACCATTTATCGGTTCTGGATGTTAAATCCGATTCACGAATCGTATTGAAAACTGTGGACAATTTCAAAATCAATTTATCACCCAACAGCACTCTTTACAAAAATTTTGGCCAAATATCATAAATTTACACTCATTCTAAACAGCTACACATCAGAAAAATTCTTATTGATTCCTTTAGTTCGTAAAGGTGGGTTCTGATGAGCGCACCGCATTGCGGACGGTCCGTGCGCGTCAGCGCGGTTATCGTGACATGCGACCAAATCCGCAGCCGGTCTGGACGTCGAGCATTCACACGAATGCAGCGAACAATCAGCGCGTACTGTCTTCCCCCAGCGGGGAAGGGGGGGGGGGGGGGAATCCGACAGTACGGCCTTCTCGTGGGACCCCCCACCAACGTATATTAGCCGGTGTAGTTTCGGCTGTTAGGCTTTGTTCCGGTGCAACGCCAGTGGTGGCGATGGGGTGGCCGTGGCCCATCCTCTGGGGATGCAAATCCCCATGGGAGTGGCAGCGACTCCCACGCAGCTATGAGTGCCAGCCGCGCCCGTGAAGGGCGATGCGTGCGCGGAGGCAGGTCTGGTTATATCATCAGACTGGACCCAAGGAAGCCGGCGCGGAAGGCATGTCAAAAGTCAAAAGGTCACAAGACATGCAACCAACCTCTGCACGCGGGGGCGCGCGCGGCTGGCGACCGGCGCCCAGTTTCTGTCTACGCCGAGGCCAGGTCCGCGCGGGGGTTTACAGCAGCCAGGCTCCTCGGAATCGACGTCCTCGGGGCTGTGCGCGGGGCCATGGGGGTCATTGCGGGACGCCGAGGTAGGGGTGCGTAGTGCGACGGTGCGAGAACCGTCGATGTTGTGGAGTACCGGCGGAGTAGGCCCGGGTTGTCTCACTTTAAGCCCACGTTCTTGGTTTGAGGCCCGGTCAGCCCAGCCTTGAACACTCCATTCTAAGTAGGTGTGGAGCAAGCTATGGGCGAAAATAAGTCTATGGTTGGTTGGTTGGAAGCACAGGTGGGTCCCTGCGGAGGTGTTAAACAGGTCAAGGTGCCGAGAGCCGGACGGCCGATAGGCTGACGACCTAAGCCTCTACTGGCTGGATCACACCACAGATACTTCCGGAGTCTGAAAAACACCAAAAAGCACATGACGGCAAGTAGCTGGCAGGTCTGAAAGAAACCCTCAAATCGTGGAGGAGCCCGAGGTAGCTGACCGCTGACCCCGGGTTAGTTTTTCTGTCTCCGGCGGTCGGAGCCCGTTGCCTTTATGTGTGGTCGGGCATCCCGTGAGCGAGGCCGCACCATTGGGCAATCTTGACGCCCTCCCTGCCCTGGCCATGCAGGCCAGTCGAGATAATGAAGGATCAGAGCAATAAATTGCTGTTCCCATTCCCATGCCTGTTCCCATGACCAGTTTATCCAACTCCTTCCGCTACTTCCCAGGGGAGATCAGGGAAGTATACCCAGGCCCGCTCCCCCGGTTGTGGGTCGCTATGTAGCTTTTTACCCCCCCCCCCTCATTTTTTTACTTTTTCCCCACCTACGGTTGGTAAAATTATATCATTGTCTTCGGGCATTTATTTTATTTTCAGATTGGATGAGGCCTTTTGTACGTTAGCGGTGAAGGCAGGGGCTCATTACTTTTCATTCTTTTTAGGTTGCCATAACTTAACAAATGTCTCCCCAGCGTGCTTGCGCTGTCTTCGCGGCATCGAAAACGCTTCTACTGACAGTTTCAAGGACGCCCAGCGAAAACGTCGTCTCGCTGCAATGGCAGATTGCACTAAGCCGTGGTTGGAAAAGAGCACGAGAAAACCGCCGCTTGCCAGCGTAAACTTTGTCGGTGCCCTGGTCGCTCTTCGTCGCTCCCAATTTTTTACTTTCCCTTCGAAACGTCTGGCGCTTACTTCCAAACAGCGCCTTCAAGAATCATGCGTAGGGAATCGTAACAAAGCAAAATGCATCGCAAGCGCAAGTTAGAGAGCCCACTTAGCTCGAAGCTTTCAATAAAAAATAAAAATCTTTGCGTACCGACGTGTGCGGGGCTGACTCGGGATGTCACACATCCATTTCTGTGGCGATCTTTTGCAACAACCTATTCCTTAGCGCCATGTTGAAGTGGTCAGCGTGTTCAGTATTCGATATAGGTTGGCAGCTCTTAACTAGCGCTAGAAACGTGACGGTCCCTTCGTGGCTGAGCGCCTTCTTTCCAACTCCTCTCATATTAGCAGAAACAACAAAGAAAAGCGGGCACTCACGCACGCACACGCGCTAAAACATACAATAACGACGCAGTGCAGGAAATACGGAGTGAACAACACAGTGAAGGAAACACGAAAAGGAGGACACACAATGCTGCACTCGAGCTGCAAATACGGCTAAAGTGCGCCGAAACAAATGGCGCCAGCGTGGAGCAAAGTCGACTTCACTCCGGATAGCCAGCCAGACGAGCGCTGGGGGCAACGTTGACGGACCTAGAAGCAAAAAAGAGCAAAAAAAATCCCGTTTCGCCGCCAAGCCCGCGGATTGAATAAGGCTCTCCCGTCCGCGGTCCCGGCCCGGAAAAGACTGCGCCACCCGCTCACGGTCGCTCAGAGCAGTGACGTTCACGTCACGTGGCACGCGGACAGCGCTGACGCGGCCGGACCATCCGCGATCCGGTCCGCTCGTCAGAACCCACCTTAAGAGACCGGGAGCGGCCGGAATGGTTGAGGGATCAAGCGCGTGCTAACGACATCTATAGTCGAAATAAAGAAGACGAATTGGTTTTGGGCAGGCCATGTATTGCGCAGATAACCGCTGGTCCTTAAGGGCAACCGAATGGATTCCAAGAGAAGGTAAGCGTAGCAGGGGGTGGCAGAAGGTTAGACGGACGGATGAGTTTGGGAAGTTCGCAGGCATAGGGTGGGCACAGCTGGCAAATAACGGGATTAATTGGAGAGACATGGGAGAGGCATTTGCCCTGCAGTGGGCGTAGCCAGGCCGATGATGATGATGATGATGATGATGAAGATGATGATGACATTGGTCTATATAGAGTAGGGGACAAAAGTTTCAAGACCATGAGCTCCTTAAAGGAAGCCAATAGGTTTAGTACTATAGTCCCCGGCTTGAGCCCACACTTATGCAAATGAAAAAGAAAAACTGGCCGTTAAGCATCGCCTCCAGAAGGATTGCCTCCAGCATGCAGTTAATATTAGAGCTATGGGCTTCATTTCGAGATCCCACGTTGCAGCGACTTTGTCCCGGCCTGTACGTACTCGTACGCGCTGAGAAGCAGTTTGTACCAGTCTTTACATATGACCGCATGCGCTGTCAACTGTGTATACCTCCAAGAAGTCACAAGGAAAAAATAGGCGGTTGTTTGTCGCGCTCATGCGAGAGACAGGGCGCGAGTTTTACACCCTTTCTTTTAATTGCCGGGAATCATTTTCAGAGCTTCAAGGCAGAAGGTCACCTCGTATTTTTCTGCTGTAATTGATTAAAGCGTGCTGCAGACCGTGAGCTCGCGGAACAAGGTCGCATTTTTGTTTTGCCGTTCCCTTGCATTTCTTCGAAATGTGCCAGCCCTTTTACACATCTCATAAAGTTGATGCATGACACACCGATGATGATGGCGTGTGAAAACTCAGCGGTTATTAATTTTTTTGCCTGTAATCTATCGCACAAAGCATCGATGCGTGATTTTGTGTAACCACAGTGAGACACGATTACAGAATGGAATTATTCTGCAAACTTATAGTGTCCCGGACTAAATCTCTGCAACTCTTCGGACAATTTTAAAGCTTCGAAAAGACGCATGCGAGCTTGAGGTTTGGAATACTCCCCTCCTAGCAAAAACTATCTTTATGTATTTGAAGGGTCAAAGTGAGCCTTCACCTGATCTTCAGAATCTTACCAAACAAAGACAATACTTCTGGAAGAACCAATATTCTCAAGAAACACTCAAGCATTACGCACATATTAGTTTTTTGTTCAAGCATTCCAAATTTTTCTTCATTGATATGGCCGATGTATAAAAATCTGTCGCTGAGGATGGGCAAAATACATGACGCTTTTCACCTCTCGGTGTTTATTTTGGCCATTATCCTCAGGGCCCGTGGACATTATAAGACGAGGGTGTCATATCCAAGAAAGAAACAATTAAAAATAAAATTCAAACAAACAACAAAAGTGATAGTAATAAATATATATAGAGAACTCGTAAGGCGAAACGCGCTGCACACTTAAGAACCTGAATGAGATAAATATTTACTAAAAAATGGTTACTGATAGCTGTTCTAAATATTAACGTTAAATAATGGTTGTTAATAATAGCGTTAAATACCAGACTTTTGCGTGAGAAGTCGCATTGTGAAGATTCCTATAGAGTTTGAAGTGATTCCCGTTAGGAGGACGGATACTTTTATTTATTTACGCTAGTCGTATCCGATGCAGCAGCGCCTGCGGTGCAATGATGCTGCATGAAAAATTTCCGCCACTCAGTGCCACTTCGGCACTGAGTAGGCGCAGGCGCGTACTTAGTTTCTCCTCAAAGGTGGGCGCAAAAATACTTTATTGTGAAGCAACTTAGAAAGTAACACAGAAAGAGCGCAGGGAAAAAATGCAGTGTTAAAAGATATCAACCTTTTTGCAATACATTTGAAGTTTAATCTAGGAGGCAGAGGGAATAATTAATATTTCTAAGACTTGAAATTGTCTCAGAACTAGAAAATGATACCCAACCATTTTTCATGTGAACAGTGGACGCATGGGTAAACGAAACTGCCATTGTTTTTTCGGTGAGGACATTTGTTACTGGGGGGCACATCAGGACAATATGGAGTTTGTTCTTACTTTGAGCGCATCTTGTTTTCTACAACTGTAGAGCGTTTTAGAATCAATGATCGCAGCAGCAGCTGTCAACCACGGCTTCTATTTTGCAAGTTTTTCTTGTATTTACTCTAAACCGCCACTCGTTCGCGTTGCTGCCAGATAAAGTGAGAAAAGTGATTTTTGTTCTCTTTTGCAAGACATACAAAAGGTTATCAATTGCACACAACCGAAATGCTGTTCGAGAATGCCGTTCAAATACGCAGCAGCGGTTAAAGAGCCCAGGATGTCACGCAGAAAAGCAGAAGCAGTCACTGACTTTAGTAAATCTATATACTTGCTGTTCAGGTTCTTGAAATCTAAAAATATTTTAGATGCTCAAGTTCAGATTTTGTAATCATTAAATAATGTGTGCATTCAGCCATTCCTTTGGATACATAGCCCTTATGTCGCTCTTTCTTGGAGAAGAAATGCCAGAGAAACACAGATGGCATGCACTGAATATGATGCATCCTGTAAAATGATCTTCCCATCGTTTGAAGTAAAAACATGTTGTTTGACACAGTCCTAAGAAAGTGTGTTTGCTTCACATCTCATGTTCAGCCTCGCCAGAGAATGCGTGCCTGGCGAGGCTGACCAGGCGATGCTTTAAATGCAGGCCTTGCGAAAGTAGCTGGAAAACTGATGCACATCTTGATTTTACCGCCCCAGGGAAGTGCCTACAGGTGAACGGAGAATATGTCTGAGGTACCGACTGTCATTATAGAGCGATATTCACTGCGTTTCGTTGCATGTATGAAAGAACGAAGCCAAAGAAAAATGCCTGCTTTCCCTCGCGGCGAATGAGGGCTGAGATGGAGGGCTTAGAGGTTGCTACATGGAGTGCGCGGGTTTAACAGAAGGAATTTGGAGTGGAGATAGTGGCCCAATTGACCGCCTTGACGACTGTGAAGACCGTGAAGTGCATGAAGAACAGGTCGACGCGAAACGGTCGTTGTAGGCAAAAAACAAAAACTGTCAGGTTATTAGCCTTGCAGCACAGGCCCGAAACACTGAAGCAGTATTATTGGATAAAGAAAATGTGCAATGCATAACCGGAGAGCCGGTTGCAGCCCGATTCGTGCTCGGGTGTGTTGATAGCCTACACAAAAGTGCCGAAAATTCATTGCATTGCGTTGCATCTTTTCCTTGCTGAATGCAACAGCTGCATGTCAACGATAAGTTTTGAAAAAAACAAGATATTGCAAAGTTGTACTCGTGTAAACAGTGACAGCTCCGCACACAACCAAGCTTAGGTTTGTCGCCTCACTAACGAGGTTGGGGAATCTCAATGAGGCTCACTGTTACGATAGTGATTTAAGGGAACCTCTGAATACTGCAAGTCTTCAGAGTTTCACCTGACATCACCAAAGAAGCTCAGCCAGAATTTACCTTTTTTTATTGAGGCTAAGAGACGCACCCGAACTATAAAAAAAAAACTGCTCAGTAACACGCAAAGCCTCGAGCACACTTATTATCAGAACAGAAAAGGGCGACGCCACCTCCATAAGACAAAATCTAAATTTCACCATGCGATCATGAGAAGACAGGAATTGTGTTCTTGATGATACTATGAAATAGGGGCTCAAGATATCAAGCGAATAACAAACGAGATATTGGGCATGAATGTCGAACAGATGTTTGACAGTGTAATTGGATTGGTAAACGTTTGATTAATAATCCGTCTTATAGTTTCCGCTTTATAACGTAGTTCTATGCGTTCAAGCAAGACATCATCAATGTTTGCACTCTACAATACATAAAACAAAAAATCATGGCACACTTTATCAGCAGCTCTTGTCAGACCAATGTGCATAAGAGTCAGTTGATTGATATTATCCGACAGTCTTTAACACGAAAAATGCGATATGGATGTGCTCTTGGATAAAGCGGCCTTTGATCCCGCACACTTGGTATAGCCCCAATAAATCTAATGCGACAAGCTGCAGACGACAAAACAGAACCTCGGCAAATATCTTATAATACAAGTTGTTGAAGGATATCGGGCGATAACCTTCAAATTTTTTCAACCAATGTGCGTCTGCGCCTTTGGAAAACCTTTGCGTCGAGAAAACTTCCTCCTCCCTCTGGAAGCTGCTCGAAATAGTATTCAGCACTTGTTAGTTCATCAGATTGTTTAAAGGTTTTTTATTATTTTAAAAGACCAAACCATCCCTTCCTCCTGGCTGTGTTTAACAGCCGATTAAGTGCCCATTTGCCTGTTCTGTTTGCGCCCAGTGATCATAGGAGTGCGGAGTCGCCGAAACATTCCATTTCCTCGATGCACGGTTTTCCTCAGAATCACTAAGCAGTCCATCCAAAAGACAAATCAGAAAAGTTCTGATTGAGTTTTATTTCCTGTACCATGCATTGGCATCCTTACCTCCTTTATCTAGACAACGACATATTACCGTGGATGCAATGAATGTGCGTTGAATTGGCCGCAAAGACTTCCGTTTCTAAACGTTGCATGTCAAAGTTACCTGTAAAAACGTGGCTTTGTAAAGAAAGGAAATTTTGTGCCATAGTCTGTGAACTGTCGCTTGTGTCAGCAGCCAGAAACTATTGGCCATTGCTTTATATTTATTCGTGATGCCCTGTTTACTTTTGGTGAGCTTTTCAAAGGTTACTTAAAAAGGACATCAGGATTAAGCCCTAAACCATAAGGTTTTTATCCACAATGAAAGGTTCTTAGGTTCCATAAGATCTTTTAGTGCTCATTAGACTCTTTTGCCTGTGGAAGGGCCGCATGACAGACCCGCACGCAGAGCCGCCACGTTGATCGATGTCTCTATGCAGAGAGCAGTGTGCTATGCTGCAGAGGGGATTATGTTGCGCTAGATCGACCTCCTTCCTTCCTGGCTGCCTTTACTCGATGGATGTTCGTGTTTCCGAGAACTTTTATGTGCGGGCAAAGTGAGCGCAGGATACTGGTGTGACTGTGCATGACGGGTTGCGGTATCCGACCTGGTTATATCGGTCTTAATCCTGTCAGGGTGGGTGTTCTTCCCGCAAAGATGATGTGTTCGCACTGCCGCGTGTTCGACTCTGAATCATTATATTGATTTCACCTCTTTTTTAACATAACCAGGTGTCACCTTTGTTGTTGCTGGGCAGCGGCAAAAATCCAAGTATGAGAAAGATCATCTGTCGGTGTTTTGGAGCGTGCGAGTGATTTGGCGCTAAAACTGTTTTCACCTTGAATATTATTCTGATAACCACTCTAGGCGCGAACACTCTAAATGCAGTCGCTGTTATAGAACGGTTGGTAAAGCCAACGGCAAGCGGTGAGCTCAGGAGACCAGTATGCGCACATACCATAGAGAATACTAACATGTTTATAGGTTGCTCAGCTAGGGTACATCTATAACTTCTAACTTTTCACTATCTCGTTTTGCTCCTTAAGGGTCAGCTGACTGAAAGCACTAGCTGCACATTCGCCCTCGAAACATCAAAAGCTCATTATGCGCCATATTATCGCAATGGCAGATTCGCGCTTGGTCGGGTTTTGGTGTATTGAATTCCAGGCACCAACGCAATGAAATGTGGTCTCTAGTCAAATCATATTACACCTATGCGTCAACACAAATTTGCATGCGTAATGGTCAGAAGTAGTAATCTGAACGCTTTCTTGCTTGTTACAACGTCACGGGGCTTTAGGACACTACTAGAAGACGAATGCTCCACGAGATATGCATCACTTAGTGAGTGATAGATAACACTAATAGCATCTGTAAATAATTCAGCTAATATTCGCGACTGAAAATACGATGCAATTAGCATCCAATTTTCGTGCACTTGGTGAAGCCTTGGTTATTATGTGTTCAAGGCTGGTTTGCAGTCTAGAATTATCAAAACTATAATCAGTAAAGCCTGCGAAAACATACTGGTTTTGGCAAGCATCGCGTGTGTCGCATTTTACAAAACTAGATAATAAATTGATTTATTCTAGGCAAGTGATCATTTACCCGCTGCATAATACAGTTTTCCCTGTGCGGCACACATTTTACATCTTTTTTCGTGCTCCAGGCTCCGTCATAGTATTCGCTGAGCAATTTGTTTCATCTCATTGCACAATGACGTAGTCTGCGGCATAATCACCTCCTTAAGCATGGGCGTTTTTATCGAGTGCATCAGGGTCACTGTTTTAAGTGTTTAATAATTTTTCCGGCAGTACTGTATGAAAAGGCGTGCAATTGTTTTTTTTTGAAACAGAGTTGTCTTCCACCTCAAAAAGGGATTCACAGTGTCACGACATGTGACTGCCATCTGAGCGCCAGATGGCTATCGGTAATGTACCTTATTTACGGCGGGGAAATTTAACCTGAAGGAAAAAAACTAGTGTTTGCTGGTCGCTTTTAGGCTTAGCTCCCACTGTTCTTGTACATAGATCAGGAGACTTTTTCTTTGATGCAGTGACTTGAAATACGAATAGCACTTTTATTTTTGGAAATCAACCAACGCTGTAAATAAAGATTGCGGGCAAGCGTCATCTCTTTAGCTGTGTCTTGCAAGGAACAAATAAACAATTTGATGCATTACCTTCATGCCCAAGAAACTGCACAAGATCCGCCCATCGCTCGTGAAAACAAACAGCAGCTTTGAAAAACACGCGACCGTTAGAGGCCACTCCAGCATCTTGCAGAGAGGTCATTTTCTGATTTTGTATGCTGTGCATGCTTGTTCTTTTAAGGTAGCAACAACAACACTTGTGTACGCATTTTTGTGCTTCGCTGACAAATAGCCTTCCAACTATAACTCATATGAAAGCCTCGAAAATGACGTCAAGAACCAGCGTGCGCGCACAGCTTCTGCGAATTTTTCGTTCGATCAGCAACATCCGCATCTGAGGTCTCACCCGCGCACTCTGCAAACGTAAAAGCGTCGCTATTTGTTCAAGGAGCTTTTGAGAAATTGGAGCTCTGTCCTACACGTCCGCACGTATACCACAGAGCGCGACGTGACGATGTTGAGGTTGCCATAGCTGGCGGTGCAATACCTTACACACTTAGCTATTTTTTCGCCATATGCTGCAGCGATATTTACAGTTGACTATCACCGCGCTCAAAACATTCTTCATGGTCCAGGTGATGGGGGTTGTCTCGATGTTGTTGGTTACTTGCTTCGCTATGCGTGCAAGTAAACCTTGTTAAGAGAACATACATAATAGCTGCCCTGAGCAGGTTAACTTTGTCATCGAAGTGTGCGTGCTACCGACGCTGCAACGGTTCTGTGTTGCGCGCTGTGCGGAACTAGGAAAATCAAAAGCAGCCTGGAAATTCTGCTCGTAAAGCTTCGACTCGCTCGGCAATCATGCTCCTTTTGGTTGGTTCTTGATCGAAGTATAATTGCGGCGGTTTCATTTTTGTACTGTCTTTTACATCGCAATAATTACACCATATGTGCTTCATCATGCCCTTTTCTCCAGACTCATGAGCCTACATAATTACTGGTTAGTAGCTTGGAAGCCGCATCGTTAGATCTAAAATGAATCAAACAAAACAGCTAATCTAATTGTTCCGAAAAATATACCCTTGTGCGTGCTACATGCCAGAGCTGCAAACCTTGATGATTCTCTGGTCACTTTCTCAAGGTTAAGAGTAGAACCTAAACTTTATTCATATTACTACGTTTTCCAGAATGAAAAACAAATGTAAAAACACGTTTTTTTAGAGCGCATCACTAGTGATTTAAATTTATATATTGCACACAAAAATAAAGGCAGTCGTCCAGTCATCCAGCCTATCGGCCTCTTGGCTAGTCTATCCGTCCACAGAGAAAAGACTCAGCCAATCTCGTCGAAGATCAGCCAGGACGACTGGCGAACTATGTGGCCCTCTACCGCCGCCCGTACACGCCTCTGGGCAGGTTGGGTGGTCGTTAAATGCATTGGGCAATCGGCTGGCATTCAGGTCAGATTAAAGTGGAGCTGTTAGAAGGTTGTGGCGTCGCACCAGTCTTTTCTGTCTTGGTTATAGAGTTCCTTGAACGATTGGAAGCGCACGGTTGGCGGGTAGTCCAAGCAGCGTTCATCTGGTTGTGAAGAAAAAAAAAAGGAGATTAAAGGACAATCTTGAATCCATCCTATCCTTCACCAGAATCCTTTGAAACAGCTCTTATGTGATATACAAAATCTTGAAACCTAGCGTAATCGTGATTTATCCCTTTTGGCTCATTGTGCATTTTTATTTCTTTGTGTGTAATGTTCAGACAAACATTAGATTGCGTGCTTTAACATCTGAACATGAAATTGTCACCTAATTAGAGCTACTTTTTTAGCCTAACTTGCTGTGAAAGTATTTTAGAATGCAGCAATTAGGCGGCCGTTCCTGCGTTCCGCGTCTTCGTCGGCGTCGCGCAGTCGGCGTAACACGCCTCATGACAGGTGGCGCGTGAAACCGTGTGACAGGTGGCGCGTTGACAGGTACTAGCACGGCGCAACGCTACTTGCTACCGCGAAGGCAGAGGAAAGACAGAGGTGGCTGCCACGGGAAGGTGCCGCCCGAGCAACACAGACAATGGCCCAATATTGGAAAGGATTGGTCTCACATTGGTCCAATATAGGAGCAATATTTTCCAATATACATCTAATATTGGGCTAATTACCAGATTTTCTCAATATCTATCCAATAGTGGGCCAATTGGAGGGCGGGTAGCAGCGTGACACGCCTCCTGTCAGCAATGGCAAGTAATAGCTGCTCAAAAATTGGCACCACCGATTTCTTATTCATGAAGGATCTGCCCGCCAACACTTTTATTCTTCGTTCTCCGATTAATTTTTATCTGGCTTCTTAGCCTGCTTACTAATGTGAAAGCATTAGTAGGCTATGCCGGCAGCTGCCGTGCCTGGAAAAAGTGCGCGCAAAGTGTAGCAGCAAAATGTGGAAGCAAAACGTGGAAGCAAAATGTGACGCTCGATATGATGTCACCAACTGGTGTATAGTAGTCAAGATTGAATGTGTCTCACAATTGTTATATAATGTTGCAG